>SCLG01000956.1:0-23075 GCA_004367875.1 Oikopleura albicans
TAATATTTTTAAATTATAGATTAGAATTTAAAAATTTTTTCTAAACTTTTTAACAAAGAGGACCCACAACATGAGTATTGACGTTAACGATCTGGCCCCGGCCAGATTGTTGGAGAAAATATTGGAAACTAACGAATCAAGGACACTGGAATTGTTAGTAGAGGAGAATATGACGGACTTATTTGACACCCAGATCTTGCCACTATCGCCACGACCGCTAAACAGTCAAGGGCAGATCGAAAGTTTTCTGTTTTATCAAGGTTTACAACGTGCACCGTTTGGTTGTGGCCCGCTTTTTTACCACGCTGCGGAGGAAACAGATAACTTTACCCTGCTTATGGATATGATCAGAAAAAACAGACCGGTGAAAGTGAGTGGTGTTTTCATTTATTGTTAGTGTCTTATAAGTCCCCTCTTAGCTTGGGAGTTAAATTGAATAGCCTGACGTAGGGAGTCTTTTAATTTAACCAAAACCTCTTGATCTCAAAATACACGTAGTATTGAGACGATAATAACCTGTAGGTTTATGATTTTAAAGAGCATTAAAACATACTATCAGAAGTATGATCTGCACCGCCCACGCAGGGAGTGCATGAATGCCATAGTGCCACCTAGACACGTGACATGCAAGTACCAACGAGATACTTGTTATCCAACATATAATTACACATAAGATAAAATATGTACGGGACTTATTAATTTTAAGGAACCAGACTTAAAATTTTAACTAATGGCGAATCCGATTTCAAAAACAACGTACTTTTAATCGGGATAACCTTGTCATACACGAGTTAAGAGACAACGGTTAAAAAATGTAGCTTGAAAATAGAAATACAGTCCCTACCCTTACATAAGTGAGTTCAACATCTGGAAATAGGGCCCTTACAGACTTAACTCCTAAGGGGAAAGACCCAAAAAACTTCAACAAAAAACAAACGAATAATCGGTTTTTTAGTCGAAGATATGCCTTTTGGACAGTGGGGTTGAAAAACACCTCACTTATTTGGACACTCTGGACTCAAAAAACCTACAGGTTGAAGATAAGTATTTCCAAACTTTGGCAATAGCAAAAATGATAGACCCAGCACTTCGTGTCGGAGCTATCGTCGTTCTCAAAAATGAACCTTGGAAAACCTTTGCGGATGATAAATCTGTCAACACATTTCCAACAAAAAATTGGTCGGTGCAAGCCGTACGATCAATAGTCCAAGCGGATAAGTCAACTTCCTTAGACTTGGAAATAACTGCTAATGCAATTCAAGCAGCGTTGCATGAGTGTGAAGAGTGGAAAGACCTGAAGGTTACTGAACATCATTTTAAGGAAGACACACGTACTATGGCTGATTATTGGAAAACGCTTAAAAATGAACGGATGGGTACCTTAGAAACACCTTTTGAAATGGGGGTCTATAAGGTAATCATCTTACGACGGAAACAGGTCAGTCGTCAATTTGGCGACAATTGTCACATAAGCTTTTTTGGCCCATTACCGTACATCTTCGGTGAAAAAGACTGGCCAATCTTTTGTTTCCGGCTCGGCTTTGTGGCTAACGAAGAAAAAGCGGTCATGAACATGATACGGCCGGATATGACGCTTTGGACCCAAGCCAAAGGCATATCAGAATTTTTATGCGGTTTTTCTTCCATCGTGTCACCGATTCGGTGCCACCCGGCACACGTGGCCACGAATCTACCGAACGAAACAAAATTTGTGATTGGCTTGGACTTGACTGAAAGCATTGTAGCTACCGTAATCGACATCGTGCTAAACTGGGATTATTTACTCACACTATCCGATATTTTTGAGGAAAACAAGGAGGAATGCCAGAATTGGATGTCCTGGATTTTGGGCGAAGTTGAGTTATGAAAAAGGCCTCTCATGATTAATAGATAATCGACTAAGGAAAATCAATAATATGGGATTAAATTAAAAAATAATCCGAATCTACAACAAAACCTATAGGTTGTAAATAATACTAAAAAAGTAGATTAGGAAAATTCTGAAAAAATCGGTATATTTCGATACAAGAAAAGAGGCTCTAAAACATAACTCAATTAAGTTACAAAACAGCTGTTTTTGGACATCGTCAAGCATTCATGCGTCGAGGGGTTAGATGGAAAGTGCATTTTAACAGCGGACGTATTTGACTCGGAATTAATGACCCATAAGCCAGGCTTTCATACGAGTAAAATAGAAAAAATCCGTTAAAAATTAAGCGTAGGAGCCATAGAAAAAACAGGAGTAACAAAAAAAAAAAAAAAAAAAAAGTGTAAGAGATTAATCTCTATGACTCAACAACAACTCATAGAATAGGTATCAGAAAAAGTTTAAAATCAAAAACCTATAGGTTAAAAATTATCATCACTCAAAAATTAAAGGAGAAAAAATGTCATATAAAAGCCAGCACAGGTTTTGAATATTATGAGACGGGACAAACGAAAATACGGTTATGCGAGTCCGAATTGTGCCAAACAAACATGGACGGTTTTGATGAACCGAGGTTTACCCAGCTGGGTACTCGACGAACTCCGTTTTATTTGGAATTTTTGGCCCTCAAATCTAGCAGATCTTCGGGAGTTTGGCTTGACGGACACAATTGCACACGACGTCATGGTCAATCGTATTCATAATTTCGTGAAATATGGATTGATCGACATGTTCAAATCATGGCGAAAGCTTACGCCGAAACAATTTTGTCGAAAATGGCCATGCGCATACCAACTGGAAACCATACGTCGAGCAGTAATCTTGGACAACGTCGACCAAACTCTTATTCTAGCGTCAGGCGTCGACATTTTGCGATTCCCGGAACAAGTTCAAGAAACAATTCGAAAACTTGTGACCCGAATTGCAAAAGCGTCCGAATTATTGTCCGAATTTGACGATTGGCAAAGGTTAAGTGAGGTCCGACTACAAGCAGTGACTAATTCCAACAAAACTACGGCGCACAAGATGATGATTACCAAACTACGCGAGAAAAACCAGCTTTGGCAGGAGAAAAAACGGGTCATCGCTCGCTTTATTTCGTTGGTCACAGATAAAAACCTAGAGGTTGATGATATAGATTTTAATGACCAGTTAGTGTTGGCCAACATGGACGAGGGCGAACGTTTCTATGTACGGAGAGCCATAAAAATTCAAGCCTTGGACAAACTCGATTTCAATTATAACGCTTTTGTTGAACGAGCGAAAAAATTGTTGGGGGTGAATGTTGTAGCCTTATCGGACCAGGAAAGAATTTTGACAGACGACATAATGGACGAGTTGGCGATGGGGCCAGAATTGAGACTGATCGTCAATAAAAAAGTTGCAAAAAATAAACCTAAGGTTAGTAAAGAAGTCCAGCAACTTTTTCCACGCGATCAATTCCGCAATGATTTGGAGCAAGGCATTTTGGGCTCACATGTCAAGGCCTCATTCCGATTTCAGGAAGAAATGTCACTCTTGGCGATAAATTATGCAGCCGACTTCCAGGTAATGTTGGACGACATGTTTGGCCAAACAAAAAGCGAAAAAATGCCCGAAGTTTGGGCACACATGGCTCAAGCGGCGAAAAATAAAGACCATATCCGCTCAAAGTACTGGCCCTGTTCACACATGTATACCTCTGGGGTCGGATGTATGAACAAACCTAAGGATGGAACCCGATTTTGCCCACCACATACGACGGCATCAACTCCCGAAGACATTGATAAACCCGGGTTCAATCCAGACCGAAAGTTTTACATCAATGCTATCGGTCAAACTTACAATTTGGGTAATCTAGCCGCTTTGCCACCCAAAAAATCCGTAACATACCGAATTGCACCGAACCTTAGCGAAACCTGGACTAGCCGAAAACTGTTCGAACTGGAAGTTAAAGCCCTCAAGACACGGTTATTTAGCAAAAATAGCTTAACCATAATAGCCGCTAAGATATATTAACCTAAAGGTTACTTTGTTAAATAGGATATATAACAGACCGAAATTAACAAAATCGGGAAAATGATATATCAAATCAAAGGGAAAAGCGAAATATACGGTTATTATGGTCGTCACGAACCAGGTTCGAACCCCAGGGAGAACAACAGTTTTTTGCGCGAAAAAAAGTTCAGACACGAAACAAAAAATACCGAGAGCAGCTGACAGCTGTACTCACAAAAACGAACAGGTAGTTCGAAACCCAAGTGAGTCATATCTTTTTTCTTTAAAAAATAAAAAGATCCAAAATAAAAATTGATTACAGCCCCGACCATTGTAAAATTTTTTGACAAAGAAAGAAGTAGAAAGAACACAAAATTTTTCGTTCCCAAAAAATGAATTAAAAATTAAGATAGAAAAACACACGGGGTGCGCAGTTATCTTATAATTAATTTTTTCGAAGTTAGAAACAGTTAAAAACAAAATCCAAAGGCCAAATAGATAATATTGCTTGATTAGTACTCATAACATATTTGGGGATAAATATTAAAAACTTTAAATATCCGTACACAGGCAGCATGGAAAATTTTTATCCAATTACTGAATACTCGCCGACGTCGAAATAACCTGCAGGTTTATGAACCAGAATACGTCTTGGCGACCAAAATTGAAACAGCTGGAGAATACCAACCTCCGGCCGACACGTGGCTTAAAACATGCCAACATATTCAGCGATTTTTGGAACAAAATTACGGATTTAAACAACGTTGCGCTAGCATTGAACTGTTAGATCAATGGTTTCAGTTACATGTCGATGGAGTACATAAAGACATTTACGATCAAGGACGTTGGACAACCACAAGCGACTCCCCTTGTTGGGACGTTAGCTTCAAAAAAGTGTTCAATGACAAATGCACTCCAGACGCAATCGACACGAATAGCCCCCTAATGCACTTTATACAACATACGTCGCGACCTCGACGTGAGGCACCAACAACAACAGCTACAACCGGAGAAGTCGCGACCTTTTGGCCAAAATTACCTACAGGTTCCAAAAAGTTTATGTTGCATTTATGCCTAGACATGTATATGCAATTGCCGTCAAATTGGGTAAAATTTCATGATGAACGGACAAATAAAAGTTGGCGTGTACCACCATCAGCGACACTAATGCATTTCGGCGGATTCAAAACGGACAACAAACTGGTAACGTTTCTTGACCCGGTAGAAATACGGGACGGAAAACCGCATACGATCACATGGGACGAGTTTGACAAAAAACCTCAGGTTATTTTATTAAAACAGGAAATGGAAATGGATCCAAACACGCCATTCGTATCAAAAATGCAAACTACAGTCCAAGAAACATCTGTCCGTTACCACCGAAACGATTCCTTCGACCAATACATTAAAGGGTTGATTATGGATTGCTCAGAACGGCTTTTGGGTGGCTTATATCAAACTGGCGTCAATACCGAAAAAATTATCATCGCTAAATTAGCTACGTTATTGGCGAAGTTTGACATTGGCCTTAACATTATATTTCCGTCGGAAAGCGTTATGGCAAAATGGGTCTGGACGGATAAAGCATGGTCGATGGAAATCCCGGGATATCTGAAAAAGATGAAAATGGTGGACATGTTCACACATATTCCATCAATTACAGATTTGAAAGACGAGAAAAAAATCGCGAGCTGGGAAATAATTGACGCCTCATTTTCTATGGTGTCATTTGTTCGTTATTCAAAACCTACAGGTTTGGTACCATTTACTGATGACGAACATAACACTGTGGAATCGGACCGTTTCATTAACCCAGCATACAACTGTACAAAATGGGCACGCATTTTGGTGGTGCATAAACCGAAAGTCGGGGGGGAAACATTGCCGTTTACGGAACAATTATGCCCCCCGTCTGAAGTCGCTCACTTGGTCACTGCTACCCGTATTCTACTACGAGGATCGCCACGGTTATGCAAGCCACCAGAGGAAGAACCGGAAGACATTCCACCTGAAAATCCGGTGATTTTGGAGGAACGTCGATTTTTCCGGGATCCACGCACAGGTGTTAGAATGTATGTGGTCTATGACATGTACGGTATCGAGATGGACTACGAAACGCGTTTGGCAGAGTTGAATTTATTTTTGCACTCCGAAACCCGTATGCCGTTTTTTAACCCAAAAACCCGCCGATACGGACAACTACCCTCCCATTACAACCTGGAGATCAATAACCACGCCGAAAAAATTCGTAACTATCGATACCTTATGATCCCGTTAGTTCCGGACGCACATGGAGTTTTCCCGCCCAATACATTGGAAAAAATTTCTAAGGTATTACGCAATATGTTATTTAGGGTGTCAACGAAAAAGTTTAAATTGGCCAAATAATTTTTACTTACAAAAACAAATTATAACCTAAAGGTTTTTTAATTCCTATAATAAAATTTCGACTCAAAATTTTCTTAATCAATCAACGCCCGAGGTTAATTGTAAAATAACGTACACAGGGGGCACTTTCTGACAAACGAATTAAAATACGTTACATAACGCGTTAAGTTAGAAAAAACAGTGGGTCAGCTAACCATGAATGTTATTTTTTGATCGTTTAAACTTAACACACAGTCCTTAACCATTTATCGGATGTTTTCGATTCTCAGAAATAGAGTCCGCTAAAAAAGAGCATCGTCACGAAAGGCTTTAATTGTTAGTTAAAAAATGATCACTTTTGGCCAAAAAAGGACCCAAAAAATGCGCGTCCAAAAAACGGTTGAGGACTGTAGTCTGAAAAGAAGGACAATAATTAATATTGTTATCATAACGAGTTAGGTGGTGTATTTTACTAAAAACTTAAGATTACGGGAAACATCATATCTGCGGTTGATCAAGCCCCGGAAGTCCCAAAATTAACAGTCGACGCCTTTTCCATCATGCGCACACTCGACTTGGACTCTCGTATAATGCCCGACCAAGAATTACGGCGGTACACCCCTCCACATTTCAATCAACGTCAATTGACCACACCTGAGGGTCACAAGGTCCAAGAACCGGATATGCGCATCGTTTTCGATGCTAGTTGGCGTCGTATTGCTACAAATCGGGAGTTATACGAAAACTATTTCGAACGGCACTCAGAGGGACCTTTATTTGGCCGTTTTACAGCGGCAAAATCGATTGCGGAACGGGCTCAGTTACTAGAACAACATGCAGGATTGGAGACTAATATAAATATATCAAATTATAATTTTTTCTAAAGCGGTTAATTTTAAGATTATAAAGCTTTAATCGGATAAATTTAATCACAAATAACGTTAAACTAGAATACTAAAATTTAAATTCTAAAATAAGGTCCCGATTAGTCCCCAACTATAGTCCAACAAGAGGGTAGTCGATTGACAATTCGTTCTGAACCTAAGGTTTTTCAAAATATGGCCGGAAAAGTTACCCATAGAGCAAAATGTCGATATTCGACCCACACGCTACATTGGCTCAAAGCTCGTCAAGATGCTCTAGCAAAAGCGACGAGAATAAATTTTGCGACGTATGATTTACTCCCAAAATTTATTTATGACGACACGGCGTTACCTGGACACCGCTTTAACGAGGATTTTATCGCGGCACTCAGATTGGTTAAAACGTCGAACGATATTATCACACTGGTCCTCAAACAATTTGACGTGCTCCATCTGCTCACAGTTCCACAAGCACGAAAATTGTTAGGTGTTTAAACTAAAACTGGATCAAAAATTACGATACTTAGAACCTATAGGTTACTTTTAATATAGAACTGGAATTTTTACGATCTAAAATGCAATGGTAAAAAAGGATATTGAGGGGGAAAAAATAAGGGTAACGAACCGTTTAAAAACCTAAAAATAGCAACAACTTTGGTCGGACCGGGCCGGCGAAAAAATTGAGTTCGTTAAAGCTTTTGACGAATATTGGGCTACAACCCGTTTTCGGGACCTTTTTGCGTCGGATGACCCATGGACGACCACAGTGGATAATAACCACTTCACCCTGGATCAAAGCGCACCGATTCGACAATTGGCCGAAATTGTTGAACAATATGTTAAGGACGTCTTAGAGGGAAAACGAAAACAAGCCGAGGACAAAAAAATCGTGCGCTGGAGCTGGTCAGTGCGAGAAACATCAGAACGGACCAGTTCCGAATTCGATTTGGATTCGGACCCAACATACTATACTCAACCTTTATCGACAAAAAGTCATAGATCAACTGAAGATAGTATTGCGGAAGAAACGACAAAAAAGTTGACCCTCAAGACGCCCAAAAATAAACAAGAGGATTCAAGCAGTGATTCTATGCCTGAGCTTGAATAACACGAAAAAATTATGAACAAACACTGTTGAAATAACCCGTTACCTCTGTGAACCTAAAGGTTAATAATTAAATAACAAATGCAAATTATTTTTACTTTCTTTATTGCAGCATGAAAAATACGCAAAAAATATCAGTTTGGCGCGTGAACTGTACAACTATCGACAATCTGGAACGGGCCCTAATAAATGGGAACCTTTTTGGGAAAATAATTTTTTCGGAAAGTGATAAAAATTACATAGATTATAACCATCAGGTTTTTTAATTAAGAGGCCAAATAATTGAACAGTTTATACAAAGCCATTAGTACAATAAGGTGAGAGGCAGGCAGTTCAGAATAAGCTCAGAAAAAAGTTATAGGCGTGTCCGTAGAATAAGGGCTTAACTTAAGATGACGCTCGTTAGCATATACAGTTATCGAAACAAATTTTCCAACAAGACGGACGTAAATTTGATTTTGAGAGAATTAAAAAATTGAATAAACCTAAAGGTTAAGATAGTAAACAAGGGCAAAATTTTTTAACCAACATTGAACTCATGATCCACGAAAGTCAAGTTTGTTTCGATTTCACGTAACATGTCACGATAACGCCGAAATACCACATGTAAGGTTTGTATTTGACCGGCAGTGAATCGATGCCCAACCCCAATCAACGCAAATTCATATTCTTGTATTTGACGACGTATGCGGTTAATACCGAGCGCATGCAAAAACGATGTCCCAGAGACACCAGCATTTAATAAAATCCTCTTTAACCGGCGGTTTATGGTACGGAAACAACGACCTAGCCGCCCACGACCGATCTGGCTATGTTGAAGCTGGGGTTGGTGTCGAATACCGGAAGGGACACCTACTCGACCATTCAGGTGAATTCGAGTGCGTACGGCATAATGACGGACGCGTACTGTCCCGACCTCAGCATTATAGTCGCCAAGATTTTCATTGTCGACTACATCCACTTCGCCTTCATCAATAACTTAATTAAAAAATAATTCAATACCGTTACAAATACGTCAATCCCATTCGTTACTTTTCAACCCGAAAATTAAGACTTTAAACAGCCCTTTACCAGGTATTAGACGTCCATATAACGGACAGTAGGGATTTTTCGGATAATCGTCTTGATTTCTGGCCAAATAAAAGTGATTTATCGTCCTGATTTTCAAAGAAACGCGAGAAAATCTTTTCTAGCGGAAATCCATATTTCTCTTCAAGTGCAGCACTTCAGAGGGGGAGGACTGTAATAGAAAATTTTTAATAAAATAAGGAAATCGCCTTTACGTTTTGCCTTTCGGTGATGGGCCTCAGACGCGCTGTCAAGCAACGCTACCAAAAAGTGGTAACATTATCTAATTTTCGCGTTTGTCTTAAACAACCGAAAATGGTAAGGGAGTTAGTCTGAACAGAATTCAGGAAATAAGAATTGCATCAACCTATAGGTTATTAATTACAGATTTAATCGATAATACTTACGTGCGGACCCAACCCCCGCGGGCAAATCTCCGATATTTCCGACAAACTCAGCTATATTATCCGGCATAATGTCGCCATTTTCAACACCGTCCGGGGCGTCGTCGAGTTCGGCAACGTCGATCTCAGGTAAAACTTCCTCAAAGGCACCAGCAACGTCAACGTTATTCTGACCTTAAAAATAGAAAATTAAACTTACAGCGAACACTAATTGGAAAAAACCTTTTTAGTCTCTAAATTATCGGAAGCAACCCAATAGTATACAGTTGGTCACTAAAACGAGTTGATACCTAACGAGTTGACAAAGTCAAACGAGTTGACAGTTTGTTAGAGTTTTTTCGGCAAAAAGAGGCAAAAAGGGGGCAAAAGTGACAGAACGAGTTGACAAAGTCAAACAAATTGACAGTTTTTTACGAAAAAATCGGAAACGAAAAGTATCAACTCTTTTAATAATCAATTGTAACAGAAATTAATGATAAAAAATTTTCTATGGGAAAAATACAGAGCTTGTAAGATAACGGCGCACCCAACAGTACTATTCAATTATAATGACAAGGCTAGAAAAACTGAAATAATCTCATAAATTTCATCGAAGTTAAAACAGTTTTTCGTCCTAAATTACGCCATAAGGTATTAGAATAATATTTAATTTTTACCTGAAGGAGCCATATCTCTGTTACAAGAAGAAAAAGACAAAACCTATAGGTTATAATTTACATAAAAAATTTTTTCTTTTCCGACAAATTTAGTGACGAAAGTAACAAAGTAAGGCTGAAATCAGAGCATTCGCCTCAAAAAAGAAAAAATTCTAGCCCTGTGATTGGACCCTCAGAGCACCCACGCGACCTCAGAGGCAAGCGCGACAACATTAAAAAGTAGCGCTAGTACTAGACAAACGCCACTACACACAGAGCGGGATCTAGTACAGTACAAGGGGATAGTTGCGGCGCGCTCCGTTCTTTATGCATTAATTTTAGAATTAAGCAAATAACATAATACAACGGTACAACAGGGATCAGACTTGAATCCCTTTTCTGTTGTTGTGCCAATTTTTTATTCTCCAAGTCGAGTTACACTTGAACATACTAATCACGTGACAAGACACTGTACATAAGGCAATTTTTTGTCACTACTATCTCAGTTCTGGAATCTCACGAATATTTTAAGAACCAAGTAAGTTATTGTCATGTGGTTTTTATGTCTATTTTTCACACAATAGAACTGGTAAACCTACAGGTTAATTAATACAAATTATGATTTTATTAAGAAAAAAAATGGAAGCTAAAAACCCGGTATTGAAATTGCCTAAGGTTAAACCACTGGACCCAGAGGGAAACTTAATGAAAAAACCGACCAAGTCGTTGGTCGAAAAACTCGTTAAAACGGCCGTTGAAGAACTCTACATTGAGATCAAAGAATTCTTAAAATGGTTACCGGACGGGCATTTATCTGTAGAAGACACAGAAAAGGCATTTAAGGACGCCTTCTGGAAACTTAAATTGCTTGTGTCCAACGCTATTTATGCGAAGTCAAAATTGACAAAAATTGCAACGGGCTGGCAAATGGAGGCGGAACTTGACGACGGCCTGCTCAAAAAACTTGTCGCTAAAAAACAGCAAGACTGGAAGAACCTACAGGTTGAGGTAAATTTAGTTAAAAATCGTTTCAAGAAAAGTACACGGGGGGCGCTCATAACGTTTAACTGTCTTATTGTGGACATTTTATGCCATTTTTTCTCGAAAAAATGTTTTTCATACAAGAAGATAATCAAAGAATCGAAATGAAATAGGGGAATAGTGGGAAAGCAACTATCTTGCACAATCGATAAGAACTAAATTGGCAAGATAACTGCACACCCAACCGGGTATTTTTTACATACACAGTATAATATAGCTCAAAGCTTACAAATCTTAGATTTTCGAGAGCGTAATTTTACAGAGAAGGCATATACGTTAAAGTTTAGCACCCAAATTAATATTACAGTGCGAAGCCACTAATTGGGCATATTTCAGATAGAAAAAATTGTGGCACAAAACAGCAAACTGGTCGATTTACAATCTCAGATGGTAGTCGAAGTCGAACGTCAGAAAATGACTTGTACGTCCTTGAACGAAGAAAAAGCGCGACTAGAGTTAAAAATTAAAGAATTGTCTCGTCAGCTGGCGGAACAAGATACTTCTGTAATACTCACCGAAGTTCAGGAAAAACCTATAGGTTCTAATGATCAAGGTATTTGGGACTTAATGTCCAACGTTCTGCTTCGTTTAGAAAACTTGGAGGATGGGCCCAAGCTGCTGGAAGAAATAACCAAAGTATCCCCAGTACAGAATGAAGAAACCGCGACGACTATTCGTAATTTGGTTTGGCGCACTCAATCAGAGAGTGTCAAATTGATTTTAGAATGGTTTGCGCAGTTTTTTACTGGGAAAACCGAAAAACTTTTTTGGGATACTTGGGCATATTGGTCAGCAGTTTGGACCGAATCTCAAACCAAACCTTTTAATCGGCTAGAAACCGATTCAAATGCGACAAGAATTGTGGCATTAGTGGGGGAGGCCGCATCACTTTTACATAATCCATCCGAACTGACAATAGTACGCGTCATCAACGTTATTATGAAAATATTGCCCCTCATCACTTTCTATTTTGATCACGAGTCCCCGGCTTATATCTCAACCTTAGGTTTATTAACTTCAATTTCGGGCGAACACGTTACAAATAAGCAGTTATTTGATGCTCTTTTGAAATGGGTCCCAGGCACATTTGGCACTAAAAAATCGAACCCAATGATGGAACACGTTTGCCGAGAACCTTTCAGTTCAGACTATAGCGAATGGCGCGCCGATTCCGCTAAACGTAATCTTAAAACCGGTTTCGATTTTTTGGCCCTGGACTTACACTTGCCCATGGACATCGGGCATAAACTACAATGCAATTTTCCCCGTTTAAGAATTAATAATCGAGAAAAAACCGAATACCGACCGTCGTTTGTAGATCACAATGATTCACCAGAAAAACCGGAAAAACGAAAATCAGCCCTTATTTTGGAAGCGGCTAAAAAAGCCAGAGCCGGTTCAATCCGTGATCAACAAGCGGCGGCACGGGAACAGCTGCAGCGTCTTAAAAACGCAAAATAATTCGGTCATATTTAATTATAAACCTGCAGGTTAATTATTTGTTATAAATCTAAATTTGTATGTTTTTTCTAGACTTCGAGATCTTAAAATGTCGGAGCGTGCACAAAACGCATTTGATACAAAATTGGATGAGCAAATCACAAAGATCTCGGAAAATGCAGGAGAAAACATGAGTCATAAATTGAGCGAACAGGCGGAAACGGCAATCAATTTATACTGGCAATACCGGGCGCAAGAAGCGGATCAAATTCACCAGTTGAAAAACATGGTGAGATCACTCACAGGTATAGTTTTTTATGGGCTTTATCTGGGGATACGTTGCTTTAAAATCTTAGTTTTCCACGAATTCCGTTGAAAAAACAAGAAATCTTTTGTCTAGCTACTGCGCAATCAGGCAGGCCTAAGAGTTATGATTATAAAATATTAAATTATATTCACTAAGTGACTCTGGAACGTACGCGTGAAGAAGTTAAAGTCTTAAAACATCGGGTTTACTGGCACCACCCATCTTCTCCGAAAACGCTGCCGAGTGACACGGAAAATTGGCGAGAGGCACCAACGCCCGTTAACGCTCGTCCAGCCGGGTATGTTTTACAAGTTAAAAATTAAATAAGGCGGTCCGGGAACAACCCGTAATAATTCGACAATAAAAAAGATAAATAACAAACCTATAGGTTATCTAACCCCTAGGGGCGAATAAGGCCCAATAATAATATGTGACGTAATAAAACTTTTCTATAACGTTATAGCACCGATAATAATAATATAATTGATAGGGTTAGGGCTAAGGTTAGGGTTAGGGTTCATGCTAAAAAATAATACGATATATATGGTAACATACGACTTTCTCCAAAGAATTCGTCAAGCAGTCGAATTAAATAAAACAATACTAATTAGCATTTATACTTGGACTCATCCACGTTGGCGAACGGGTACCGAATCCCCAGCCTTGGACCCGGCAACACAAAAAATCATTGTCTCGGACACAGACAAGCATACGATCGAATGGAAGAGAAATTTTCGAGAGAGCGCGCGCCGCTATTTACCACCACAACTGCGTACCGACACAAATGAGAATGACTGCCCACAATCTTTTCATTAGTTATCTTAAAATTTTCTCTTCCTTATTAAACCTATAGGTTACTTAATTAATATAAATTAATTATTAAAAATTTTTTAATTCATTAAGAAATGGGCACATGAACATACCGCCCGAACATAGACATGATTTTAATCAACAAGACATACAAAATTTTGATATCGAGTTGAATAAAATTAAAACCCCCGGTACACCGGGTGACGGCGTGCGTGCGTGCGACCGGGAGGGTAACATATTAGGTTACTGGGAAGACTTGTACGATAAAGATGTTTTCGGCGCACCCAAGATTAAACCAGGACCCTTTTTACTGTCCCAGTGGCAAGAATACTCGACCTTTTTATTTAAATGGATAGACGATCTCGCCAATAACCGGTTAAAACCGGACTGGTCCTTAATGCGTTTTCGAGTAGCGGAAGATTTCCGGGCGGGTACTTTTTCACAATTCCCCTCACACTGGTTAATGATGATTAATCAGCTGTGTGATGAAAAAACGAAATGGCAAGCATATAACAATATTTTTCGCGGTTTGTCATTATTCATGAACATACAGAAATGTGAAAAACCGGTACAGTTTCGAAAAAACCTACAGGTTACTACCAGAAAAATCGGTCATTCTTATCATCAACGAGTGAAAAAATTAATGGGAACGAAGGCAGATCCAATTGTTTCAGGTCTAAGAATTGCCCCCTATGTATATTACCCGGTGCAAGCAGTGACTTCTAAATTACTCAAAAACGGAAAATTTTATACTAGACCGGTTATTCAAAAGAATAACCGGTCTAGTATACAATTTAAGGCATTTGTCCACAAACAATTGGCGAAATGGGTACAAACCGGGGCGGTCACCATATTACCGCGTAATTTCATCCCGCTAGTCACTACAGCGATCACTGTAGCCTCCAAAATGGACCCAGTTACCCTTGAAATAGCATACCGGTTGTGTAACGACGGTGGCCTTTGGAAAATAATACAGGCCTTTTTACCAAAATGCGTACTTGAAGACATAAGGAATGTGATTTCGGTTCTAGAAGAAGGTGATTTCATGATAAAGTCGGATGATAAATCCGGCTTTCATCACCTTCTTCTAGAACCGGAATCCGCGGACATGGCAGTCCAATATTGGGCGGGACATTACTTCAAATTTAACGCGGCAGCTTTTGGGTTCTCCATCGTCCCGTCCCAATATCAACTCCAAAACATGGTTATAGTCAATTTTTTGCGTCGAGTTTATAAAATACCCATATTTTTATATTTAGATGATCGCCTTGCGGTTATCCGGCCAAAAAATAAACAGGAAGCACAAAAAATTAAAAACCTAGAGGTTGATCCACCAGAAATATTAATAACGTTTGCGGCCCAAGTCGCAGCTGGCGGTTTTTTATCATTACCAAAGAGTACTTTTACCCCGAGCCAAATAATACAATTTTTGGGTTTTGTCCTAAACACCATTGATAAGACGATTTCGATACCCCCCGCCAAATGGAAACTTTTTCAAGGCCAATTAGACGAAATTTTAAATAAACCTAAGGTTACGAAAAAAGAATTGGAGCGGATCCGGGGAAAGATGTGTAGTTTCCTAGTAGTTTTGGCAAATATGCAACTATACATACGGGAAACAACACAGATCATCACAAAACTTGAAGCAGATGATGATCTAGCACAAGTAGACGGTAACCTACGATGGGAACTACGGTTGTGGTCTGAACGGCATTATGGTCTGTTTAATACCACTAAAAATGGTCTACGGCCGGGGTCAACCCTATTCTAGTCTATACGGATGCTAGCATGTTTGCGATTGGGATTTTTTGTGAACATTTTGAAATTGAAACTACCATACATTGCACACAAGAACAGGCCAAATGGGCCATACACCTCAAAGAGGCTTGGGCTATCCGGGAGACTATGTACCGTTTTTTACATATTTTTAAAAATCAAAACCTTAAGTTTATGTGTGACAATAAGGCCGTCGAACTCTCTTTTAATACGGGGTGTCGCAACATTCAATTAAATCATATAATCCGAGACATAAACTTATGCGCTATAACTAATGGGATCACGACACAAATTGAATGGTGCGACACCACCAGTCAATTAGCGGATACATCGTCTCGGTTAATTGATTGGAATGACGAAATACTCAACCTACAGGTTATTGATAAAATTCGTAAGGCATGTCGTTTTGAATTCCAGTTGGATTTACTAGCTAACGCAAATAATGCGGTAACGAAAAAATTCGTGTCATTACAGCCAGATAACCGCGCTTGGGCCGTAAACGCATTAACATTTAATGATTTCGGAAACCTCAATATTTACGCATTTCCGCCTAATCCGTTGCGAGATGTGATAGCCAACAAACTACTACATCAAGCAAAAAATAATAACTGGATTTTGATATTTCACGTATGGCAACATTTACCATTTTGGGCTACAGTAAACCCTAAAATGCGTTTGATTAACTTGAAAAAACATTTTGGGGACGCTGTAACTTTACTACCGGACAAAAAATTATCTGAATATGGTTATTTCCGACCAAATACCCAGGCCAAGGCCACCTACGCTCTTATTAATAACATATAAATTTTAGTATGATTAAACAGGCGATAGAGCTGGCTATTTCGTATTGCATTAATTTTGATACATTTTCACGTGAAATATTGTTCGTAATCTTACCAACACAAGTACAACACCGTTTCGCCGAAAATGTCACAAGGACCGAAGCATTGACGATATTACGCCGACTCCAGGAAAATAATATAGTACTCGAGATCAAAACTGAATTGACTTCCTAACTATACTGTACATTATAAACCTTAGGTTATTGACGCAATATATATGGAACATAAGTTTTATTAATTCTTAGATTTAATCGAACCCATGCAGCGATTAGTGGAAGCGTGCGATTCAACAGACTGGATTTTTCACCCATTTGCGCGCGAGAACAGGACTTTCTTTCTTGATATTATTGCGGAAATAGCGAGACTCCAACAACCAGGATATAAAAAGACATCAGCCTCCCTTTTTTATAGAGATATTTTACACAACAAGTGTACTCGCGCTGATATCGTACGCAAAATATCAACCTTAGTTATCGTCCCACTTAAGCGAAAAATGTTCACCGCATTACGCAACATACGGAAAAATTCCCCGAACGGCGCCCATTTTCTGTTACAAATTCCGTAAAAACAATTATTAACCTGAAGGTTTTATATCATAAGTAATTTAGCTTTTTTCTATACATTTAGGTACTAAGGTGCCTAAAAAACCCAGATGCGGAGCGACTTCCCAGTCAAGCTCAAAGTCCCGCGTAAAACGTCGACTCAAGAGCGCATGCGGCTGATTCTACAGACGACATTGGCCAACATGCAACTACGAGTCAAGGTACGACGCACTGTACAATTGATCGGCAAATTACCAATTGATCGCGAATTACATGATAGTCCGGCACTAGGGGGAGTTTAATATGAATAATTAGCCGTAATAAAATCTATAATCATCTACATATTAATATGTTTCGTTAAAACTCCATTAGACCGTCGACTAGGCCAAATCCGTCTACAAATTATCGAATTAGCCAATGGATTTATGAACAACCCAATGTTAGCGTTGCTGGATCATCGTTTTGTACAACGAATATTGGCACCACTCAACCGACACATGATACTAGCCCGCCGTGCCCTACGACTCTTAAATACGAATACTCGAGAAGCGGTTGTAGTACTAAAACATGACCTTATTCTACGTTTCATATTAGGAGCCCAAGAGATTTTCCAAGCCGCCTTTGACCTTAATCAAGAAACGCAACGGGTCATGACTAATTTTTGGCAACATGAGGACCCTTTTATGTAACACACATACTGTATACCGTACAACATTTTAAAACCTATAGGTTAATTAATCGAAAATTAATTTAGCATTAATTCTAGACTTTCGATAAAAATGGAGGTTTATAACCGTGAACAGCGCCGCCAAGGCTTAGAACATTTCGAAGCGAACTATTTGGAACAGGCCGAAAACTCTATGACAAACCGCCGTCTAGCGGCGGGAGTAGCTCACCAAGTTCGCACGATTGTGGTCACAGAGGAACAGGCCTTACAAGAATTGGCACGACACCCGGACGGCGAACGTTATCGTTTAAAACATGCGGACTACCTCCAATTTACTGCCGACTGGAAACGGTTGGCGCGTCGAGAGGAGTCCGAAATCGCCATCGAAAACGACTTGTTACACTCGGTAACCCTCGCGGAGGAAATTGAGCGTAAAAGTAAGGACGATAACCCGGAATTCACCTCTGAAGAGGAAGAAATGCGTACCAAGATGACAACAAATAAATGGGACTTAGCGGCCGTCCAAGAAGCAGCGGATGATCAGATGAACCTTAGGTTAAAATGGACGGACCGCAAGTTTCAACTTGAGAAACGTAAAAACGAGGTAATTATAAATATTGCGAATATTCAGTACCTAAACATTGTTACAGACTTTACGGCATCAATAAGTTTGACTGTTATACTTAATCGTACCCTATAATAGAATTTAACATACAACTAGAATATGGTATACGATACTACTTTCCCGTTACTCTTTTCGGGGTCCCCGGCCAATTCTACTTCGAACGAAGGGTCATACGAGCTAATTCTAGTGGATAAATAATTTAACCCCTAGCCAGCAGTTACGAACTATATTAAAACCTTAAGGTCAAAATTCGTTCAGCAATAGCAAAAATTTTTTAGTCGACCAAGACCCGTACCTTACAATGAAATCTAAGATATAACTAAAATGTGATACAAGATATTACCTTCCCGTTATTATTTTCGAGATCCTCAATCAATTTCACTTCGAACGAATGGTAGCACGGGTGGATTTCATTAAACAAAAAATTTAACTCCTAGCCGTTAATCGCGAAATATATCAAAACCTAAAGGTTAAAAATCGTTTAGTGTTGGCGAGAACTCGAAAAAATTCGCCAAGCTGAAGGCATGCCGAAAGTCGAGTTTCATGCCACACGCAAACAATGGCTGAAACACCTGTCCGCGGCACCCGATAGCGTCAAACAGGACGATAAGCCGGACGAAGCCAAAATGGGCCGCGAACTAGTTCAAATGATGACCGAACCACAAACTATGGCGCGTGTGGATTTTGATAAAGTCATCCTTTTTCTGGACTCATATATTTTGTGTTTCGATTATGGTTCGGTTATGTTCGAAAATATTAGGCATGTAACTACAAAATTACGTAAGTGGGGTGATACCGGATTATCACGAAAATCCATGCTTGATATTTGTGCCCCACTGCTGCGCCAAGATTATAAGGACTTGTATAACGAAACTGTTATCGGGATCATGAATCAACCTAAAACTAATAACCTTAGGTTTGAAATTGAATTACCGGCCCGCAGTCATAAACGGCTAGAAACTCTAGTCCGTGAAAAGAAAACCCCCGCATTAGAACAGGCTACGCTCAAAATTAAAAAAGATGAGGCGTTAGAAACAATCAGAAAAGCAGGGCTTAAGGGTAAGCGACAAAAATTTTATAAGGGGAAACCAAAATTTTATAAAAAAGGGCGGGGCGGATTTAAACGAGGGGGCCGTCAGACATACGGTAAAGGCCCACAAGGGGGCCAAAAACATAACCATAGCCCCGAACAGCAGCAGTGGCAACCACAACAACAAGCTCGGACAGATAAGTGGCCAGATCGACACCTTAACCAAACTCCCCATCCCCATACGGGACGGGGACGCGGGAGAGGCAGAGGTCAAGGGGGAAAATTTTTGGGAAAAAATTAGATGAAAGCAAAACCGGACCATAATCGATAATAACACAACTGCATAAACCTATAGGTTAATAATGAACAACTATGGCGATTAGCTCTGTTTTATTGTTAGAATGACACAGGAATTGGCCGAAAATTCACTCCATCTGGACGATCAAACTAAAGACATGCTTACCCTTCTCTTTTTTCATATGGTCGACCAGGGGGTTCACGCCTGCCCTATCTTAACCAGGCGCCTGTTAGTTTTTATTAGACGGCGCACAACCGGAACTATAAGATTAGCAGTTCAACATGCGCTCGAACCACCGTATGTTTTTAACATATATAGGATATTGCCACTAATGACATACTTATACGACGAGGACTCAATATTTCAATATTTGGAGCTCTTAACTACTATACCTGACGCAGACATGATCAATTTTATGACTGTTTAAGCGTTTACATCATAAACCTATAGGTTAATTATTTGACGATTTTTATTTTAAGAATGGTTAGGCCAAATAACCTAGACAGGTTAACTCGTGAAGGCATCGTTTTCATTAGAGCACATCAAGCGAAATATGTTTTTTCATGGGACACAGTTAAAGATACTGAAATAGAAAAGTGCTTTAAATTATGGTTCGAACACCGAAATGCCGCTAAACCACAATCACCTAACCAGGTGGCACTTTTATCGGTCGCTTACTTGCGCGTTTTAGACCACTTTAACGCCCTAAATATGAAACGACGGTCCATAATCAAACGTAGTACTAACAAGATAGCGGAAAAAATAGGTCAGGCCCAGTTATGTGTTATAACCCAAGCCCCCATCATCCAAATGGACCAGGCGGTAAACATCGTCAATAGCTTGCTAGATAATGAGAAATACAGTTATGTTGCGGCAGGGATCATTTTTGCGATTACAATGGTAACAGGTGCGCGAATGGGTGAAATATGTCATCTTTTCTGGGACGATCTTAATTTTAAGAACGATAATAACCTTAGGTTTTTATGTATCCCCATCCGCACCAGTAAAAACAATAAATTGTCTTCGCGAAACGACCAGAGAACGGCAGTAGTGGGCCCACACTGTAAATTAGATTTGGAACAACTCCTTAATTGGTGGTCTGAATGTACAGACAAAAAGACCGGAAAAATTTTCTTGTTTAACAACCAGAACCCGACTACTGCCGTTACCCGCATTATTAACCGTACCGCTAAAATTTTTCAGTATGGTAAGATTGGAGCGCACACAGGTCGTAATTCGGTTTTGACTAGGTGTTATAAGGCCGGCATAGCCGAAACAGAAATGAAAAGCTACCTAGGCTGGAAGCCTAACTCGGACATGCCGGCCTATTACCGTAGTACAATGAATGAAACTACGACTAACGGTGCGGCAGCACAGTTACACGCTCACGGGTATAATAAAAACGATAAAACACAGGAAAAGCAGTTACCAACTAGGCCAGTCCAACCCAAAATGGCACGGAAAACAAAGGCACAGATTAGACAAATACTTTTGTCTAAGAAATAGATTTTTAACACTGCTAGTAACCTATAGGTTATTACTCAAAACCAATACGAAAAATTAAGTCTGTTTTTTCTTTTAATTTAGACAACATGCGAAATCAGGCGTTTTTAACCACCGCGGACACACTTTTATATTACCTGTTCGAAAATCCCACCGCTTGGGAACCCCGCGTGGTTAAACAACTCTTAACTCTTACACGCCAAAGGACAAAGTTTAAGTGGTTAACGAAACGTTTACGGGGTATTGCCATCTATATGTCGCGACGGACACGCATCCACACAACAATGGAAATCCTGCGATTTATTCAAAAAGCAGTGTCAGAGCTTGGAGCAAGTCACCAGTTTGTCCAACCAATCCAATGCTGGAAACGAATGATCAAACTTCGACATGATTGGTCCAGTTTTCAGCGAGAACAGGCCCTTAAAGTGTTACCACCTCCATAACTGAAAAATATAAACCTCTAGGTTAAATAATAAGTAAAAGTAACTTAATTCAGACATGTACGTCCATAATCGTGTACTCATTTTGATCCTACTGCAGTTACCACCGGACATGAACCCATCGGACGTAAGAAAAAATTTAAAATTGGACAAAAATAAAGTCCTTTCCTTAGAAATTACAAAAACCAACAGGTTAGGGTATATTAATCAAATACACTAGGTACTTCACTACGTACGACAACAACTGGGAAGTACAGTTTACCCGGAGATGGACGTAGTATTCAAAGTACTACAATCCATTCATAACAATACGGCCCGAATTAAAAGTGAGTGCCATCCTGACCCATTAGAAGTGTTCCATATTATTAAACGCCTCGAACCGGCGCGGATGCTAATGGGTCAGAATGCCTACTTTCGGGCAATGATGAATGCGCATGCATGGTTACGGACTAGGCACGAGGAAGCCGGCGAGCGTTTGGACGCAGTGGCCCGGCTGGTCCAGGATTTCCCCCGATCACCTACTTTCCAATACGTCACGCTTGCCCAAACCAAGAGGTTATTCATCCAAGATCGGTCACGGTTCAACAAGGTCGTCAATGACCTGGATCAACTAGCTGGATATATGATGGCATCCTGGCAACGGTCGGCATGGCGCGAATATCGGGCGGCGCAACGTATCCTGGACGATCATACGTTCCGAGCGCACCCCAAATCAATCTTCCTTGCCCAATCCGATTGGCGGCCCAACTCGCCCGGTCCCTTCACCGTTCTGAATCCGGTGAAAACAGCGGTATTTGTCATTCGTTGGCGTGACGACGTAATGGAAAATCTGCGTCAAACCCAACATGGCGACGATTGGACGGTAGTCAAGGAATGTCCGTGGGATACGGATCCTTCGGACGTATCCCGCATCATCATAATATGTGAAGCCAGCTCGGACGGAAAGGGGCCGCGGGATATCGCAGAAAACATGGCGCGATTGGCCATTTAAGGTAGCGGTTCTATTCCATAATTATGCTATTAGCTTAGATACATACGAGAAAAATGTCTTAGGAAATAAAAATACGATAAGAACCGCTCAAAGAACTCACAAATGGAAACCTAAAGGTTAATAATAAAAACTATTTTTGCTGTAAAACCTATAGGTTATTTTCTTAAAACTACAATAAAAAGCAAACGACAATCAATACTCATGTTATGGACTTTTAACTATGCATATGAACGCAATTAATATTGGGAGTAAGGAGTATAAGCCGTCATATGCTTGTTCAAAGGATATAAGGGGATTAGGCTCCTTAAGTATCGTATCAGACTTTTTAATAAAAAGTTAAGTTAACTCAGCACCCTTAAAAGAGTCAGATTAGGATAAGATCCAGACGTATGACTCTAGGGAAATTGTGATTTGACA
>SCLG01000957.1:0-22719 GCA_004367875.1 Oikopleura albicans
AACGTTTTCTCCGAAAGACGTTTTCTCCGAAAAACGTTTTTTTGGATAGACGTTTTCTTGGAAAAACAATTTCTCCGAAAAACGTTTTCTTCGAAAGCCCACGGTGCCAACGGCGCAGGTGGTTACTTAATCTTAATTCACATGTTTAAAACATTTCAGGACCCGACGAATTCATGATTCCAAATCAGGTGGAAATTCCGAGCGACGATTTCAAATTTTCCGACCTACTGACCGAGGGCGTTGAATTTTACCACTTGAAGCCGTCACTTAACAAGTCGTTTTACCTAAAAGATACTCGTCTGAATAAATTACTGAATCCGTCGGAATTGGTCCGGGATCATTTTCCGTTTCGAAAAGGTTCTTCGCCCCAAGTGACTATAATTGAACTTGACACAAAACTGGCAAATGATGAAATTACGTACATTAATGTTCAGCAAATGACGGAAGATATAAATCGAGCGTCCCTAATGGTTAACTTTTTGAAGAATTCTAAAGACAGTGAGGGCGAATCTTTATTTTTGAAAACTGAGCTTTTGAGGTTAGTACTATGCAGTTACAGGCGCCAGCGCCGTAGGCGCGGAGCGTCCTGTGACTGAATTACAGGCGCGCCTATTGGCTCATGCTTTTGAATAGGCGCCTCCTATTGGCTAGCGTCCTTTACCTACGCAAACAACTCCCCGCGCTGCCTGTAATGTTTTTTTATTTCGTTTAACGAATAAGTGCACAGGGTGCGCAGTTAAGCATCCAGACATTTACCGTCCAGTTCAAGGCGGTAAATTAACGTCTACAAGGTCCGATAAACGATCATTTTCAATTTTCAAGATTTTCTAGACACAGTTTTTTTATAAAATTGTGGACGGTTTACTGCTCACCCTGTGTATTTTTGTTGTTGTTTTGTGAAGCAAAAGTTGTTATGATCAAATGGTAGAGCTCGTCAAACTGGGTCGATATTTTTATCTACAAATTAATTTAGCTTAACATAACTCTTACTAGAAATGTTTGAAAATGTCAACCTACGCAAAAAAATAATTTGTTGCTGCGCTCTTTTTACATCTACGCTGTGGTGGTGTACTACCTACGCTGAAATTTTCGATCAGCCCATATCTTCCATAAATAGGCAACTTAAGTTTATTTCAGATCAACAAATTTTCCGCGCAAAGGAATCGAAACGTCGCAAGATTTTCTCTCCGAATCTTCCGTTATTCTCCGATTAGATCAAGTCAAAAAGAATATTTGGATGAATTTGGTCGCTGTTGTTTTTCAATCTATTGACCCGCTAAATTGGGAAACGGAAACGATTCCCTTTTTCGACGTGTTATCTTGTGCCTTGATATCACACAGGTTGTGGGTTTTTTCAGTTTTTTTTTAATAGAAATCCATTTACAATCCGACAAATTCTGTTAGAAAAAAAAGGCTTTAGAATATACCCCCTAGGGTTAGGGTTAGGGTTAGGCCCCCAACCATTTATTCTGACACCAGTTATGTTAACAAAATGTGGTTATTATAATAGTTTTTGGACCAAAAGTTTTTGGCCAAAACGTATCGCGATTTCCAAAAACGTCTGACTTTAGGGACCCTCTTATCATTTGATACTTTGAAATTTAGTAAAAACCCACAAAAGTAATTGTTATTCGATTTTGCGAACTTATGCGTATTCTGTCATTTCTGCATCAATTTATTTTCCGGAGAAGTTTATCGAACTGTCAAAAAATCATATTTTGAATCCGATGGTTCGTGTTTATGCGATGAGTTGCCATTCCTCCATAACAACCTCAACCATCGAATTTATTATTCGACAATTATTCTCTCTTCATCAAATACCCTTTACCATGCAACTTTTGTCAGATTTATGGTTCCAAACTCTATCTGGTCTTAAAATTGATTTTTATTGTTCAACACGATTTCCAAGATTTTTAACTCAATTTTGACAACATTTTTAGCAAAGTTTTTAATAAAGTTTTTAACAAAGTTTTTAACAAAGTTTTTAACAAAGTTTTTAACAAAATTGTTAACAAAATTGTGAACAAAACTTTAAACATAATTTTTAGCACAATTTCAACACAATTTTAACAAAACTCTAATCACAGTTTTTAACAGTTTTAAAATATTTTTTAGAAAATTTTTAACACAATTTTTAACACAATTTTTAACACAATTTTTAACACAATTTTTAACACAATTGTTAACACAATTGTTAACACAATTTTTAACACAATTGTTAACACAATTTTTAGACAACTGTTAACACAATTTTTGTCATATTTTTCACACAATTAATTATCATACTTTTAGATGATTTTTCACACATTTTTCAACAATTTTAATGTTTTAAACTTTTACCACCTTTTTCACATTAAAAATGATTTTGTACCGAAATTAGCTGGAAGACGACTTTTAGAAACTGATGAATACATGACCTTAAGTGACCTCGGATAACTATTGTGAACCATGATAAGCTTGCGCAGAGCTTTTCTTCGAGGAAGATGATGAAGTTCAGCGTTGTTTGCGACCTAAAATTGTATATGACCTTCTTTCGTCGCTTTCAAAAGAAAGCGTGCCTGACGAATTGCATGTTATGGATTTATTGGAACCTAACCAACCCTTAGACACCATTTATGACAATGAATTGTATTCCTTTCCGATGAATGGAGCTTTACGTCTTTGCCAAATAATTATATTGGAAAGTGGCGAAAGTGCCAGTGCCGTCAAAATGCTGACATTATTTCAAGTTAGGCTTTTCAGTATTTCTACCGGTTTGCTTCGCATACCGGGTCACCAAATAAAGCCCCTCTAAGTGAGTCATGTTTTGACAAATGTTTTGACAAATGTTTTGACAAATGTTTTGACAAATGTTTTGACAAATGTTTTGACAAATGTTTTGATAAATATTTTGACAATTGTTTTGACAAATGTTTTAACAAATGTGTTGACAACAGTTTTGACAGATGTGTTAACAAATGTTTTGACAACTGTTTTGACAAATATTTTGACAAATATTTTGACAAATGTTTTGACAAATGTGTTGACAAATGTTTTGACAGATGTTTTAACAAATGTTTTGACAACTGTTTTGACAAATATTTTGACAAATGTTGTGCGAAATGTTTTGACAAATGTCTTGACTATCCACATTTTCAGAATCCAAATTGACTAGCCTTTCAAAGCACTTGTATTTGTTGAACTTGAACATATTCGGTCCGAGTCCTCTTTGGGCAACAAAAAGTGTTTTGATCGACTTCGAGAGATTGCCGACATCATGGAAAATATCACAAAACAATCCGTCATTTTTTCACGGAATTATATTCTTTACCACGGTCACAATTATCACCACGGCCATTTATTCCAGAAAAATTCAACTGTTAAATCAGAAGATATTGAACATCTAGCCAATAATTCTAGCTCTAGAGGCTCAGATAGGGTTCGAAATTACAATTTCACTTTTTTGAAAAAAATATTCGAGAAATTAAAAAAAAATTGCAAAATATTGATTTGGACAAAAAAATATTCGAGAAAATAAAAAAAAAATGCAAAATATTGATTTGGACAAAAATTTTTTGAATAAGTTAAAAAAATAATTGAAAAATAATGATTTGAGCATAAAATCTTTGAAAAATTAAAAGAAAAAAAAAACTTAAAAAAACTGGAAAGAAAGAAAAAATTGAATAATATTGAATAATATTGACTTTAACGAAAAATCTTTGAAAAATTATTAATTTCTTTTAACAAGAAAATAATTGAAAACATAATTCAAAAATAATTCAAAAAAAAAAAAAAATTAAAATATCTGAAATATATGAAACAATAAACTGAAAATTTACAACCCAAATTCGGATGAAAAAACTGGCGACAACAAACGGGTTAGCTTGGCCGAATTTATTGCTCCACGTGAAATTCTACTGAAATCGGCAATAGAAATTTTCACCACAATGGAAGAATTTATACCAAAAGAATTAGCGAAACAGTCGGATAATGATAAAAGTACATTTTATGCTCGAACTCATGACAAACTGCTCGAAGTGGCATTTTCATTATTAAAAGTGCCCCTCGATGAAGAAGATCGAAAACATGCAAATGTGAGACAGTTTAAGGGGTTTCATTTTTATGTGAAATTTGTATGTGAAGTTTCTGTGATTTTTTATGTAAAATTTTTATGTGAATTTTTATATGATTTTTTTATGTGAAATTTGTATGTGAAATTCTACGTGAAATTTTATGTGAAACTTTTATCTGAATTTTTATGTGATTTTTGTATGTGAAATTTTTATGCGAATTGTTTATGTGAATTTTAAATGTGATTTTTTTATGTGAATTTTAAATGTGAATTTTTTATGTGAACTTTTTTATGCGAATTTTTTATGTGAATTGTTTATGTGAATTTTTTAAATTTGGGTTGATGACTTAACGAAACTACTCATAAAAAAGTTTAACCCTTGAAAAGCGAGCCTTGGCACAGATCAATCCGGCAATATCCCAGTACGCCGATCAGATTCGTGTGTCGGAACCAATGATAAAGTATTTCAACAAAGTGTTCCCGTATCTTGATTGGTCGGTCAGTGAAATGCCACCGAGCTTATATACTTTCTTTAAACGGATAGATCGCATTTTTGTTCGACTGGTTAAAAGCCAAAATCTCAGGTACCTATGAAAAAACGTAAAATTTTAAGGGGTGAAATGTTAACCCGTAGGCGATAATTGAATACATATATAGACACTTCCCCCTGGGTGTAAATATCTGTGATCTCGGAAGATTAACAACAAAACAGGGAAAAATTCATTTGAAAAATTTCGTCTTGAATACACAGGGTGCGCCGTTATGTTTCATCCCGTTATGTTTCACTTTTTCCCGCTCGGGCCATTATGTTTCACTATTTTTCGATTTGTTTTGTGAAACATAACGGCGCACCCTGTGTACTTGAAATTATGTATTTTTCCATTTTTTTTAGTGTGATTACGTAATCGTGATTTTATGATTTCACTAGTATTATTTCATCACAATAATTTATATCACGTTTTCAGACGTAAAATTGACTGGAGGTCGATAATTGCAATTGTGGATGGATTACGATTACTGTTCACAAAACAACCACTGTTTTTGTTGTCTAGTTATATACCGCACATTATCAACTCTTTACTCATTTTATTGGTTGATAATTACCCCTCAACAAGCCGGGGAATTCAAGAAGGTCTACATCAGCTAGCAAGTTATCGAAATAATCAAGAATTTTCACCGCGAGAGTTAAAGGACGGGTTCTGAATTCGTGTATATCATATAACGCATATCTCCTTTACTCTCAAAGGGAAGGAGTTTTTGGGAACTCGTAGGGGGAAATGTGTGTAAATAAACACGCACTTAAAAAATTCCGAATAATTCGCAATAATTAACAAAAACCTGGTACAGCCAAGTTGTAGAGCTAGTCAAACTACGTCGATCTGACTATTCAGAAATTGATTTGGGCCACCAGGACCCCCTAGAGAGCTGTTTCAAATCTCCAACCTACGCAAAAAACACCGTCAATCGAATTTTCTTGAAAATTTGAGGGGGTCAGCAATACCCGTTTTGCCCTACGGGGTCTCCATATTCCTTAAATCGACGAAAAAAAGTTGCGTGTCTATACACGCACTCCCCCCTGGGAGTTAAGGACCCAAAAAGCGTAATATTTAACTACGGTGGTCCAGACAGTGCAATATGTCACCGGTTATGACAGTAGTGTTTCGTCAAAAATATTTCGTCTAAAAACGCGTTACGTCAAAAAACATGTGTGTTTTGTCGCAAAAATTGCGTTTCGTCAAAAGTTCACGAAATTTATTTAAAGATTTTAGTCTATTCCATTTAGGTGTTTTTCGTCAAAAAATTGACGTTTGTCATTGACGAAATGAAATTTATCAAAATACACCTTGAACTAAGATTTTCTTCGTCAAAAAATGGTTTCGTCAAAAAACTTTTCAAAGTCTAATTAATATTATACGTATATAAATTACTTTGTCCCTAGGACGGTTACTTTGTCCCTAGGACGCTATGCACCTAACCCTAACCCTAACCTCGTTATTAAACGTATATAAATTACTTTGTCCTTAGTATAACCCTAAATTTTGGGTGTTAAAATAAATCTGTTATTTTTCGTCAAATTTTTTTCATCAAATTTTGACGAAACTTAATTAAAAAAAATATGATCTCAAACTCAGACGCCTTTCGTCAAATTTTTGACGATAGGCGTTGACGAAACATTTTTGACGTGAAAAGTTTTTGACGAAATAACTTTTTTGACATTTTGTTTTTTGACGAAAATTTCCATTGACGAAACGCTATTTAACCTATGTCACCGTGTCTAATAATTCCAATATATGTTAAAAACACCCATCCCATAATTTTGAGATCACAGACTCATTTGAATAATCAGACACGGCTTGACGCTTGTGGTTTAAATGGCAACCGCAACACGACATTTAAAACGGCCCACAGGCGTTAAGAAAATATATTGAACCCAAATTTAAGGAAGTTGTTTCAGAATTTCTAAGTGTTGTTGTAACGCTACGAATTGAAGGGCTCGGATTGCGCGTAATTTTCCAGTCTTGTTTGACCAAAGAACTCGAATCACAATTTCTCATTTTTGGAATCATACCGTTTATGATTTGCCTAAAAACAAAGCGGTCGTCTTTAACCGGAAAACCAATCGGAAAGCGGGATTTAGCCAACTTGACCGATATTATACTAACCATTGCAAATAGACGTCTCAAGGAATATGAATCGTCTTACCCGTTATGTTCCGAAGAAGGCAGTGCATTTCTAATCGCCCTTCAAAGTCCGGCCCATGACCTTGACCGGAAACTGGAAGAAATATTTTTAGCCGTCAAAATTTTCATCATTTGTTTTGAAAGCGAATTCATCGAATCCAAACAACTCGAGCAATTTCTGTTGCAATTGAGTAAAAGCCAAACAGTCACTACTTTGAGGTATAGAAAGAAATACAGTCCCTAGCTAATTTTGGATTTGTTTCATCAAAACGCTAATACAGTCCCTACTCCCGAATCGTTACGACTTGTGGTTAAAAAAATCGTAACGATTTGGGGGCATGACGTCATTTCGTAACGATTTGGGGTCATTAACTTTTTAACCCTTCAAATTGGTGTTTTTAGTGTTTTTCATAATCAGAGTCCTTGATACACAAGTGTTACACCGCAAAGAGTTACAAGTGACGTCATGATTTGAAAACTTTAAAATGTTTCGAAGTTTAATGACCTAAAAACGTATGAAGAACGTACATAATAACATATCAAATAAAAATCGTAACGATTTGGGGTCACCAGACCTCGAAAGAAAAATCGTAACGATTTGGGATCATGACATCATTTCGTAACGATTTGGGGCGTAACGATTTGGGAGCAGGGACTGTACTTCTTTTCCGATTAGGAATTTTCAAAATCTTGAAAAAAAAAATGAGAAATTTTTGGTCAGATTAATGCGGAAAATTTTTGAGTACTTTTTGGGTACTTTTTGAGTACTTTTTGAGTACTTTTTGAGTACTTTTTGAGTACTTTTTGAGTACTTTTTGAGTACTTTTTTAGTACTTTTTTAGTACTTTTTGAATACTTTTTGAGTACTTTTTTAGTACTTTTTTATTACTTTCTAAATACTTTTTGAGGATTTTTTCAATATTTTTGACTTTCTTTGAGTATTTTGACCCTCTTTGAGTATTTTTGACCCTCTTTGAGTATTTTTGACCCTTTTTGAGTATTTTTAGAGTACTTCAAGTACGGTTGATAGTCCGTTTTAATTTACTTTTAACATTCATGTTTTTCTACTTTTAGGGGTTTGAAATCAATATTCGAGCTGAGTCGATTTTTGAAACTTAATTTAAAATATGAACTTGCGGTTAACATTGGAGCGACTACTCTTCCGGACGGTCGACTGAAGCAAATTCAAAATCACATTTTTCAAACAATTCTGCACCATCGATGCAATCGCAACTCAACTCGTTCAAAACTCGACAAAATGACGAAAGAATTGGAACTTCATAGCGAAATTATTCGAAATGGTTATGCCAAACCCCGAAAGGACAAAAAGGATCAAATTAAGGGTGATTTTCCGCGAAAATCGTGTCGAAAATCTGAACGATCGCGACTGATGTCTTTTCGACATGCGTTGCCCGGTTTAGCTCGAACAACGTCGATTAGGGGGAAAACCGACGTTGCTCACACAAAAAGACTTTCATCAGGATTGTTATTTTTTATGTTTATATTTAACTCATAGGGGACGCGTGATTCTCAATAAGTGGCTAGACAATTCTATAAAATTCTTGGATTTCTTTATGGCTACCTACGCAGTACGGAGTTATGTTGTAATTTTTATTGGTTTGAATTTTAAACCAAGTTGTTATCTAACGTCCGGTCAATAAGGGCCTGTTTTTTAAGAGAATGTCACATACCCTGTAGCCCGTACCTGTTAGGATTTTTATGAAATAAAGGGGGGTCTCATATTAAGGGACACCAAATTAAGGGACAGAATTCCAATAAAGTGGCTTTTACCAAAAAGATTCAAATTAAGGGGCTGATTTTTTCGAAAAAGGTTTAAAAAGCTCAAATTAGGGGACAAAAGTGGACTTAGCTCAAAAGTAGCAAACCGTCCTTTAATATGAGACCCCCCTGTAATCTCAAAATTTTCGTTAAAGATAACATTCATCAAAGGTTGTGTCTTATCAGAACGAACAACGGCCGCCAAACACATTTTGGATCAAAACAAGTTGCTGGATGAGTCCGAAATTAATCCATTCGCAAAAATTAGCCAAAATTTTCGAAAATCTTCCTTTCGAATGAAAATACATGATGAAACAACGGATACGACAAAACGACGATTAAACGCGCGACACACGGCAGATAATCTCGATACGAGTGATAGGCGTTCTTCCTTGAGCACTTACGATCAAAAAGACGTATGTTTAGCGATCATGTTTAAATTTTCATATTTACCAAATTCACTCCTATAATTATAACATGTACAGGGGGTACCTAGTAGCGTGTCCCAAGCTTTTGAGTATGGGAGTACCAGAAATGATAGAAGAAAGTCCAGAATATACATTTTGTAGTTTTTTAGAAACTATTTTTGAAAAATGACTTCGAAAATTTTTCGAAATTTTGCGTAGGTTGAAAAAGGGTCAACATTTTTGATTCGGGGACGTTCAAAAAAGCTTGGGACACCCTAGTACCTAATAACGAAGACTTTCTGTTTTTCGAAACCAAACCTTACTTGGCCCCACCGTATGTAGTTAAAGCGTAATTAATTAGTTTTTGTGATGTTAACTTAAGTTAGCAGTCCTCACTCCCATAACGGACGCTTTTTAGTCAAAAAACTTATCAAATAACTTATCAATAAAAACAGAAACTTTATATTATTTTAGGGTCCAAGCCTGGTAACCAGCGAACCTGCGAAAATCCTCAAAAAAGGATTAACATCGAATTTCTAAATATTTTTTGTAAATCACACAAAATCTGTAAAAAAAACTTTGTATACATTTTAACGTATTGGGGAGCGGCTCTTTTTGTACCAAAGCTTCAACTGGTACTGAAAGCTTCTTTTGCTACTAAAACTTCTTTTGCTACGAAAACTGCTATTGGTAGTAAAACTTCTTTTGGTACCAAGACGTTCTTTGGTACTAACACTTCTTTTGGTACCAATGCTTCTTTTGGGACTGGCTTAGTACCAATTCAAATTTTAATACCAATTGAAGCTTTGGTACAAAAAGATCGCGCGTACCAAAAGAGGCGCTCCAAATTTATTGCACTTCAAGCAAATTTCAATAAAAAATTAAATTAACATTTTTTTGTGTTTAAATTTTTTTTTTTAATTATTTATTCCGAGATTGTGAACAGTCAGTGAGAAAACCGGCTTTTTTGCAACCGATATTTTTCTGACATTTTGGACACTTATGATACGAATCTTTGCAACCATTGTAGAATATCGGAATCAAACAACAAGGCCATAAACCTAAAATGCACAAAATACCAAGAGTTGTCCATGTTCTGGCACCCCTACGGTATTCCACAGATGTTGTCACCTAAAAAGTATTGTATGCAACTATTTGTTTGAAGTTTATGCAATTATTGAATACCTAGAATCATTATTGGACAAATACACCACCTAACCAGTTATTTTAACAGTTGTTTTACTCAAAAAGTTTTAAGATAATTGAATTTTGTTTAGATAACTTGGGTAGGGCTTTTGGTAAGATAATTAAACATTTTAATGCACTTCGGCCAAAAAAGTGCTTAACCCATGGCGGCATCAAACCCTATAGTTTAACAGAGACATCTCGTCTCTTTCGAGGCGAGTTTCGACGCGCTTTAAGTATAAAATCACCATGAACGAACCGAGTGAAATTTTCAACTTATTATTTTTGCATTAAACTAAGTACAATCATGGTCTTCTTTTAAATAAAAAATTCATATTTTAAAATTAGCGGAAGTGTATTTTTTCTCGGCTTTTGGCGAACGTTTTAATTTTTTCTCTCTTTTTTTCTATGTTTTTTTGTTATTGTGAACGACTGACTCCATTTTTTGAAAGTTTTTTTTCATAAAATGATGCTCTAAAAATTCATACATNACTTTGGAGACATCTGGCTAATTTTTATTGGTCTAGTTTGATTCAGCATGTTTGAATACCTAATAAAACACTATTCGCGAAGAATTTTTTAATTTAAAAACAGTCATAACGGGGTTTTGTGACGATCGTCACAATGTGACCCCTACGGGTTATGAGAACACCTGTGACCCTTGAGAGTTAACTTGTCCGTTTGTTACCTCCAATTTACATAAATTACAGTTTGTCACGATCGGCAAAGCGGTAAAAACAGGCGGTTTTTCAATTTGGATACATCTAGAACTGGCCATCTCTATATTTCTCGAAAAAGTGTTTTTTTTTATAATTTTTTTTTATAAGTGAATTCTTTCAATCGATTTTATTTTCAATCACTGAAATTGGCAAACAAATAAAGCAGTCTCTTTGAAAACTATGTTTTGACTCTATTCAAACAATGAGCGTTTCTTCGGATCCAGTCTGACCAGTCTGAAAATATTCCAAACGACGTGGTCGGTGAACTTTTATGTAGCTGTCCTGATGATTTACTGGCTCACATTATTCAGGTTAATTTTTCACGCCGCTGCTGTTTCAATGTCTCAACGCGGTTTGAACTTATTTCATATTTACAGTATTATCTCAATCTAGATATTTTTATCATCAAAAATTAGGCATAGCTTAGTTCGGCACAGCCTGATTCGGCACAACCGGATTCGGTACAACGTGATTCGGCACAGCATGATTCGGCAAACATGATTCGGCCCAGTTTGATTTGGCACAACCAGATTCGAGCACAGCTGTGCACAGTCCTTAATCTCAATACGGACGCACTCAGTACAGGCAATTGCTCCCATTACGCACACTTTTTGTGAAAAATGCCCCAAAACAGTCAAAAATGGACACTTTATGCCAATTCACCTCAAAACGGACGCTATTTTTGAGAATAAGAATTGTCCGTATTCAAAGTAAGGACTGTATGGCCAGTTTTTTTCTTGGAAAATGTTCGAAAGTGGCCAAAAATAATTTATTTAACGAAACTGAAGCGCTTTGATAGTCCTGGTTTTTTTTCCCTTCGGATTTCGGCTTTTTCGGTTTTGGCCTGAATCAGAATGTGCCAAAAACACGAGATAAACTAGGAGTAAAAACATGGCTTTCAAAAATTGTTAGTTTGAACAGATGTTTTTAGTTTAATGAGCTAGTGCGTAGGCGCGAAAAAATAAGTCAAAATTGATTCTTTTTGGGCCATCTTGCTCCCTAGCGTCAACATGACCAGTTTTTGTTTGAAATTTTAGTAACTACAGTCCGTACTCCCATAACGGCCCTAATGGGATAATCATTTTTTGACGAAATTTGGAGTGAGGACTGTAGATTTTTTTAGAATTTTGTGTTTTTTATATTCTTTTAAAATCAGTAAAAACAATTGATAGTGACTCATTTCAAACCGCCAAACTTGTTATAGTTATATCTTGTGAGTTTTTCGTGCCAAAGATCTTCTCTCCACCACCCTATGTAGATAATAACCGACAAAAGAAATATTACCAAAGCGACTGTCATACAAACAACTGTAATTATACAGCAACTGTTTAGATAACCTTCCAACGCTAAAAATAATTTGTTAGCCACCTAACGAGTTATCTTAACAACTGTTTTGCTGATAAAGTGTTATGATAATTGGGTTTTGTTAAGATAATTGGGTAGGGTATTTGGTAAGATAATTTGAAATTGCGATAGGTTTTCATCCAAAAAGTGGCAAGATAACCCAATTTTGTTAATATACATCATATAACCCGTTACCACCATTTATCTTAACAAAATTCCGTTATGTTTACACTTTCGAGATTTGATTAACTTCTATTTCCAAGTACAGTCATCAGGCCCTTAAGTGCCGCACTCAAGCCGTCAAAAACGCGACAGTTAAGGGATGGGTGGCACTTAAAGGACTGAGGACTGTATTAAACCAAGGATTGACTGTGTTAACATAACGGGTAATGTGGTGTAACTGGTGCTAAGATAACTGGTTAAGGTGTGTTTAGAAAATTCAGCTGAAAATTAAACGTACCACAATCTCCGACGGCGACGGCTGAATGATGTCGAATCGACCTATAATTTTCAACTTCGACAAGTCGACTGCGTTTTTTCCGAATATCGAAAACCTCCGGCGACACCGTATATGTGCCATTTGGCCCATTTGCTTCGGCTGTCACTTCCCCACCATAAATGAAAACCGTGGCGCGGATTAGACTCGCACTCAGCCCAGTTCTACAAAATGAATTTAATTAAATAAAAAATCAATAGCTCTTTTTCTATCAAAAAATGTAGATTTTTGTTTTTTGATTTATTTTCGTCAACGGATGGGTATTGATATTTGGTCTAAGCGTTACATGACAAAAAACAAATCCGCAAATAATCTTTAAATGTTTTTCCTTTGTAATCAATTTTTGCACCAAATGGTGATATACGACTTCATAAAAGTAATGAATTTGGCTACCGTCCGTTTTCTATAATTCGTTTCGTCAAAAAAAAAACACATTGACTCTTTGTTCAAAATATGTTTTATGTTGTAACTTATTTAATAAGTAATGTACACCAGATGGGCCGCTATGTTTCACCTCTTTATTAGATTACAATTATCTTTTACGTTTTCTTGGAAAAGTTGTACAGCTTATCCGCCCACACACTATGAGTCATATCATATGAAAAGTACACGAAAGTATTGCAATTATTTAAAAATTCCACAAACGTACATGTATAAAAAATTCAAATACACCGCCTGTCTACAGAAGTTAACGCCCCTATTAGAAGTGAACAAAATGCCTGGAAGTTAACAGTCGGTTCGCGTCATCTTTTCCAGTTTGAGTTGACGCACTGTCTACTGAAGTTAACAAAGTTCTTAGAAGTAAGCAAAATTCATGGAAGTTAACACTTTTTTTCCTCATCGTTTTGTTAACTTCCGTCGACAGGTCACCTGTCACAGGTGGTTAGTTTCCGAAGAATTTGTTAACTCCCAGGGGTCACTTAATCCATATTTAGACTAAACGCCTAAATGGACGGAAAATGATAGTAAACCGGTCTTAACGGAAAATCGCTGAAAGACGGGTCTAGTTAAATTTCATGAGAAAAATATAAAACATATAACGAAACTGAAAATTTTTAAAGCTTAACATGGTTCCAAGGGCGTTCAGTCCAAATTTGGACAAAGTGACCTCTACGGATTATATGCCACCTGTGACCTTTGTTAGTTAACTTTGAAACTGCCCCGGTATCTTTCAATTTTTTCAGCTCTGGTTTTGAAACATAACGGCGCACGGTGCGCACCTGGTATATTCAATCTGTATATTCAATCTGTATATTCAATCTTTCGAAAATCGGAAAATAAGCTTTAGACATTCATTAGGACGTATTACGTAAATGATAACCTTGGTCGTAGCATCTTTGAGTAGATGTGCCAGTCGACGTCTTCTAGCCGCAAGATGGTGTCAAAAGTATCTAACCCGTCGGTACCACCAAAAACAAAAATATCATCGTGAATGGCGACGGCTGCAGCATCGGCTACTTTGTAGGGCAAAACTGGCGCTTTTTTCCATTCACCAATAACAGCAGGTTCCACAAACTCCACTGTTCGTAAATAGCCGCTTTTATTAATTCCTAGGAACAACTTCAGGAATTTATTTACAGAAAAATAAGAATATTCTGAATCGCAAAAAAGAGTGACTTACGAGTTTTTGAAACTCGGATTAAATTTACATTAAAAATTGTCGATATACTAAAATGTTGATATAAATGGAGGATTCTAAGAATTTGATGACAAACTGCCAAATTCATTATACACCGCCTGAGGGTTTATCAGGCCGCCTTTAACGCGCCACTTTGTTCGCTCGTGCGCTTATCAGGCTTATTTTGCACATTTCTCAGCTATTCCGCCTACGCCCTCGGGGTTTATCAGGCCGGTTTTGGATGGCCAAAGTGACCTGATAAACCCTCGGGCAGTGTATATATTCATGCAGATGCGGTTATAATTCAAAACGCATTCGTATTTCGTCATCATTTTTCAGTTTTTGTCCTTTTATGAAATTTCGTTTTGAAAGATAACGAGGCACCGAATCTAAGGTCATCTAATCATGAATACGGTGCTCAATTAGCGAAATAAAAAATGAGGCTTGTCCAATCGCAGCGATCGCTAGCCAGTAACAAAATAACTTTTTTTTTGATAACGACATTGGTGAGTATTCGTTCGTGCAATGGCCAAAGTTTAAAATGCATTTTTTTTATTAATTGGAGACCGAATTGATGATTAAAGGAGTTTATTAACATTGGAATAATTCAAATGGGAAATCGAGTTAAACTGTCAACGAACTAATTTGTCAACCAATTTTTCGCTACTGTAACGGAAAACCAGTGCGGAAGACTGCGCAATTTGCATAATGTATAATTTGCATATTTATATTTTCCAGACGTTAATTAAAAGGGCTTCAGAAGGCATAATTGCTATCTGTGGAAACGAATCTTCAAAACAAAAACTAACCTCCAATCATGTAAATTGCGTTATATGTCGCGGCACTGGCGGCACGTTTTCGCGGTTGAAGCATCGACGGCCCAAGTAACCAACGAAGACGATAATTATTGAAACATTCACAAGTTTCCGTTACTGTTCGCGGATAAATAAACTATTTTTTTTTCGATTTCAATCATTATTAATACCATTATTAAATTAATAATGTCTTATCTACGACTTCAGTCGTAGATAAGACAATTATCTACAACACAACTGATCGCTTAGCACTTTTAATTGCCCCGANGCGAAGGTTCAGTTTGTAAATATTCTATCTGTGAAAATACCCTTTACTGTATATACAAAGTGTGATCTCTTAGAATATTATACTAAAATATCAAAACTAAAAGAAAAATATTCTTGTTCCGGGATGGCCATTTTTCTTCGGGGGGCTTCATCCTAGTCCCTTCTTTGACCAATATATTACAACTCTGTTAAAATCATTAATTCCATATTTTATTTGAATAAAACTTAATTTGAAACAGTTGACGCGCTATTTTATATCCCCAAAATAGCGCGCCCTTAACAACACAAATAGCGGTCAAAATGCTTGACCGATTTTACAGTGACAGTTTTTCAATCAGATTAATAAAATCAGATTAATAAGCACAATGTGTAAAGATTGATTGTTTTCAGTTTGAATGGGTTGAGTAGATTAAAATCAGCTGCGTTATTTACGTCAAGTAAATAACGATATTTACTTCATGCTACGCATGAATAATTAAGAATTTAAGAGACGAAATTTTATGGTTTTAGAACCTAAAAATGACGTCACAAAACAGAAAATACATAATAATAAGTAAAAAAAAAAGAAAAATATTATTTAAAATATTTCGGTTGAAAATCAGACTCTATCGCGATGCATCGAGGACAATAAACTATGACTAATCAACGCGCTTATCGGAAACTGATTATGTATTTAATCTGATGAAAAACTCTTTTTATCGTTTGTCGAATAAGGAAATTATTCGCAATTTTTCTTAGCACTACAGACATAGGAACGTTGTAGATAATAATTATTATATGTGGTTAATAATCGACAAATTACATTTAAATGGATGTTCATGGCGTTTACCGGCCTTTTTAAGTGATTTTAAGTTACAGATCCAAATACTCATAATTGAACTCCTTCGTATGATGTTCACTACTTTTTTATATACACCGGGTGCGTAGTTATCAAGCAGGTTGGCTGGCTCGTGCTGTTTTTAGGCAGGTTTGTCATTGGATAATGACAATCTGGTATTGCGCAATTCTCCGCTCGTGCAGTTATGAGGCATTTTTTTCATTTTTTTTTCCTTATTCCGCGCACGCCCTGCGCAGTTATCAGGCTATTATTTGTCGCGAAACCTGACTGATAACTCCGCACCGGGTGTATGTGTTTGGCATATCAAAAAATTAAGTGTTCGCCAAAAAACATAAATTTAATTTAATCTTGATGCAAAGTGATGTTTGTATAATTTTGGCATATAGGTAAGTTTGTGACTCATTAATATTTAATTGAATATTAATAATTAAATACTATTATTATTATATAAATCCGTGCCTTTCAGTTCTACCTTTTGTGTTCGTTTATTTAACTCGTAATATTCGCCGCCACAAACCCAAACAGTGCCACTGTAAGGTCCATTTCGAAAAATCTGCGCCGAATGGTACCGACGGACCGGATGATTCATCGGCGAGGTCAATATCCAATCATTGCTCGTATCGTTGAATATCCAAGTTTCGGACAATTTATATAATCTCCGCAGCGAACCGATTTTGCCGCCGATTAACATCGGACTGTCATGAAATAATACGAGCTCAAAGTAGATTCTCCAAAACGTAATCTCATAAGGAGTTATATAATTTGGTTTTAAATTGAGAATGAAAAAATATAAAATGTAAATTTCGAGTAAAATATAAACTGAAATGAAACCGAACATTTCGCGCGAGAAACAAAATGAACTTTTTTCTGTAGTATAATGGTTAATTTTGCAAATTTTGAGCAAATTTCGAATAAATTTTGAAAAAATTTCTGATCAAATTTTGAGCAAATTTCGAGAAAATTTTGAGCAAATTTTGAGCAAATTTTGAGCAAATTTTGAGAAAATTTTGAGCAAATTTTGAGAAAATTTTGAGCAAATTTTGAGAAAATTTTGAGCAAATTTTGAGAAAATTTTGAGCAAATTTTGAGAAAATTTTNGGAATATGAGTGCGAAAGATTGCGCAATTTGCATAATGTATAATTTGCATATTTATATATAGACGTTAATTAAAAGGGCTTCAGAAGGCATAATTGCTATCTGAGGAAATGAATCTTCAAAACAAAAACTAACCTCCAATCATGTAAATTGCGTTATATGTGGCGGCACTGGCGGCACGTTTTCGCGGTTGAAGCATCGACGGCCCAAGTAACCAACGAAGACGATAATTATTGAAACATTCACAAGTTTCCGTTACTGTTCGCGGATAAATAAACTGTTTTTTTGGTCCTAATCATTATTTGAAGCATTATTAATATGTGGTTAATAATCGACAAATTACATATAAATGGACGTTTATGGCCATTTAGCTGACTTGTTTAACTGCTATTTACCGAAAGCCCACATCTTTACAACGTCAATAAAAAACACTTCTTTTGCTATGGTTATCAAACCCTTCTGGCCTTCCAAATTATACACCCCCTGCGCAGTTATTTGGCCGAAATTTTCGCCGAAAAAACATTTTGTTACGTAATAATGGCCGGATAACTGCGCAAGGCGTAGGTGTAGTAGCTTAAATAAATTTTGCTCGAAATTCCGGCTAGATAAAGAAACGAGCGGGAAAATACGCCTTGGTACAGTCCCTGTTTACAATAAGGACGTTTTTGATTCTCAAAAATAGCGTCCATATTGGGATGAATTGGTATAAGGTGTCCATTTTCGACTGTTTTGAGGACATATTTCTACAAAAAGCGTCCGTATTGGGAAAATTGTCCTTATTGAGTGCTTTCGTTTTAAGAGTAAGGACTGTGTATGGAAAAATCTAAATCCGTGCCTTTTAATTCTACCTTTTGTGTTCGTTTATTTAACTCGTAATATTCGCCGCCGCAAACCCAAACAGTGCCACTGTAAGGTCCATTTCGAAAAATCTGCGCCGAGTGGTACCGACGGACCGGATGGTTCATCGGCGAGGTTAGGATCCAATCATTGCTCGTGTCGTTGAATATCCAAGTTTCGGACAATTTATATAGTCTTCGTAGTGAACCGATTTTGCCGCCGATTAACATCGGACTGTCGTGAAATAATACGAGCTGAAAGTAGATTCTCCAAAACTTAATCTCATAAGCCTTATGACATAAGGAGTTATATAATTTTGTTTTAAATTGAGAATGAAAAAATATAAAATGTAAATTTCGAGTAAAATACATAAACCGAAATGAAACCGAACATTTCGCGGGAGAAAAAATTTTTTATGTGGTATAATGGTGAATTTTACAAATTTTGAGCAAATTTCGAATAAATTTTGAAAAAAATTTCTGACCAAATTTTGAGTGAATTTTGAGAAAATTTTGAGAAAATTTTGAGCAAATTTTGAGCAAATTTTGAGCAAATTTTGAGCAAATTTTGAGAAAATTTTGAGCAAATTTTGAGAAAATTTTGAGCAAATTTTGAGAAAATTTTGAGAAAATTTTGAGAAAATTTTGAGCAAATTTTGAGAAAATTTTGAGCAAATTTTGAGAAAAATTTCATTTTTTTACCCACTTATTATTTTCAACCACTCGTAGGTGCCGTCGTGGTTCAAATCATTTTTTAATATAATCAGATTGACGTGCTCTACAATTTGGTTTACCAGTTTTTGGTTAACCAGTTTTTCCAACAAAAAAAAAATTGTGAGGAACAGAACACAAGTAAATTATTTGTATTGTCATTCTGAGAAAAAAATCAGATGTATCACAAGGCAAACGCACCTGTGCCTACGAGTTAAATATAAATTGTGTTGGAAAAACTAACTGATGTCCAGAACGTTCAGACGGTATATCAGAAAAAGATCGTCTGTCAGCGTTGACGGGGTAAGAACTATTTGACGTTTCATCGCTTCTATTCGTCAATGTGATAAACGACGAGGAAGGTGAGTCTAAATTTATAATTAATTAGATCGCGACACACGGTAGTTTTCAAAGTCTTAGATTTAAGCTCAAAATGGAATTTTACTTTTGAAAAAAAAAATCTTTTAAGATTTGATGAATTAAACTAATAACATCAAAAGCTAACATTTACAGTACATTCGTATTTAAAAATTGGTCGTTTCCATTAAGCCTAGAAAAAAATAATTATATAACCTGCGCTCATTCTGGGCATTTTTGTCCCCTAAAAATGGTCAGATAATCTTATAATATTTAAATAAAGACGGCGTGTCTGTGGATAGACTGATAAGCTTTTGGCAATTTTTGTATTGCCTTCTCAATTATATTTGTGCATGGACCATGGTGTGAGCGCTGACACACGGTAATTTGGTAAAAAAAAATTGCGTGGTAAAAAATCGCGTGTCGGTGACGGGCGATGATGTCCCGTTTCAGGCCTTCGATATTCGAGAAAGCAAAAAAAAATAATTGACTAGTACCGGTTGAGTTTCATGAAAATAGGCCGAGCATTTCTTGATTATTTGTAAATTTCTTTCAATACAGAAAATTTTCACACAATCTAGAAACGCTCGGCCGATTTTCATGAAACTCAACCGGTAGTTATTTTTGATAATGATCACAAATAATTTCGAAAAAAATCTTAAGATTCAAATGCTCTCTAGCGCCTTAACCATTATTATAGTATGTAACTATACGAGACTAATTTTGAATCCGGAATATTTGAAAAAAAGGACTGTTATTAGTTCTTTTAGTTAGTTTAAAAGTGTGACTAAATTTGAATTATGTCCCTTAATAAGAGACCCCGTGTAGTTATAAAAAACCGAATACTTTTGTGTCTACTTCTTATACACAAAAAAAGATGCATCGTTATAAATTGTCAACCAGCAACAATATTCCGTTTGGATTAAACATTCAAAAATACTATTTCTAAACGAGAAATGTCAGGGCATACAAATTGAGTCAGTGATACTTGTAAAAAGGGGTTCAAAATGTTCTCGGGGGACCTACAAGAACAATTATACTATTTTCACATGAATATAAAGTGAAAAAGTCAGTAAATTTACAAACATATTCTGGCAAATGAGCAACGAACTAACAATTATGAATAATTGAGCTAATTAGAAATTTACCTAAGTATTTTATATACACTATTTGGTTCCTATTATCTAACGGCACGAGCTGATTAGAGCGAATGCAAAAAATGGCGAAAAATCATAAACATTATTCTTGGATAAAAATCTATCATAAGCCGTTTCAGGTTTCTGTATTCGCCCAAATCAGGCTGTGCCTTTATGTGGACTCATTTTGATGTTTTTCTCCAGCTAATTTGTACAGAGGGACCGCTAAGTAAAAGCTGGTTTCCTGTTTTGAAAAAGTGTCCCTTACTTGACGCACCCAGAGTTTTTGTCTGATAGTCTGGTACATAGTCTACCAATCAAATGCTTCAAATTTACATAGCGTCCTTACTTGGCGGCCCCGGCCCTTAGTTGAGAAACTAGCCCGTACTTGGCCGTCCCTCTGTATTCACTTTCGGGCTAGGACGATCACCCTGTAATCCAGTGAAGATGTTGACCCAAATATTACTGCGCCCTTATCCATACATTTTAGTCTGTACGGTATAGCATATACCGATATAATGTGTCTAAGTTGCATGAAAGAAAATAAAAAGGCTGACCGTTAAAAGCAAATAAGATATATAATTTATATTTATACTCTATATTTTAAAAGCATTGTGTTTGTTACATTTAATGTAGCTTAATACATTAAAGCCAAAAAAAGTTTATAAAAAAACTTCATCTAGTTTTTTTGATGCATTACTATTTATTTTTCCAAAAAACTACATACAGCCCCTGCGCGTTCAGATGTAACTTTGCACAAAAATTCGAGTTTTCAAAAGTTAATTTCGTGTCGTTAGTGTTTACGGCGCTAAAGACCTCAATTAGAAGATTTTCTTGAAATTTTTGCTTCTTTATAAAATAATAAACCCCTTTTATTGCACTTATAAATTCAACACATTATTTTTGTACTTTTGTATTTTGCATGATTTATTTTTCATTTCATCTTTTACACAGAAATCGTTTTGCGAATGGGATTTTGAGAAACCTTTTTTTTCGAAAAAAACGTGGTTTTGAGAGAAAGTATCTTTCAGTTGAAAAAAATAAGAAAGGGACAGGTCAAATTTTCGAAACAAAAACTGATTTGGCCATTGTACTCGAAATCAAAAAGTAGAATAAAAGGGACCGAGGTCAGTTTTGCGCCAAGTTCAACGGATCACGTGATAAATTAGGATAAAGGCATGTTTTTGGCCAAACGAAAAATACGCTTGACAGGCAAATTTTCGGGAAAAACCGTTTTTTCTAAAGGAGTGTATGCCCAGAATATCAACTATTACAAACCTGGATTGACAAGGGGCGTCCGCAGCATCCGTTTTCCATCTCGAATAATAATTTCTCGATTTTCTCCTCCGGAAATAATCACCCTACATGGCTCTGTGTTGGCCGAAACAGCCGCAAAAATCCAAAATAAAAACTGCATTTTTACTGTTTTCAATTTTCGTCCAAATAAAAAAAAACAAAAAAAACTTTTAATATTGAAGAGGGGGCGATAACACTAATCAATAGTGAGTTATCCGTTCGATCTGGTCTCAATATTCACTAAAAGGGCTGCTGGACTTGTCATTTTCTTCTTCCGTGATCTGCTATTTCTTCTTTTAAGAGAAAGTAAGTGGCGATATGTCCCTCAAGGGAATACTATTGGAGCTTCTTAAAAATTTATATACACTTTAAATGGGGAAAACTGTTGCAATTATTCACGACCTCTTTTTGAAGTTTTATCTGAAACATTAGCATTAACAATTTGCTGATTTGACAGGTCGAATAAACTTCATTTTATATACACGGGAATTGCTTTTAACAGACACCCTAAAAATTATAAAACAAATTGCATGTTATAGACGAATATGTGTGGATAATGGACCCTTATTAAGCACATGTCCTTTATTAAGTTCAAACAGCTTTTCAAAAAAGCGAGACAAATTATGACTCATTTGATATCATTACTTTATTTGAAGTGATACAAATTTGCGTAACAAAATGCATATTTTAATCAATAAATTCGATGATGCATTTTCCTGGGCCTTGGTGCCCAATTGTTTTGGTGCCGTTGTTGTCGAGGCAGAATGAACTGCCGCCACTTGTGACTCCTCCACTGTACCCGCCACCAGATCCGAGAACATTCTCATTACCATTCCAATTCCACGCTCCACCGCCACCAAATCCAGCTTCCGTATCAACCCCAAATTGATTATTCCCTTCCCGTCCCTTCAATTGATAATTAACTCCATTTCCGATTCCGATCCCGCCAGTCGGAGCTGGGCCACTTCCACGCAGAGTTCGATTTCCGACTGCAGATTCATCAATGCTGGCGTCCTCAGTCCGAGATAGGGTTGAAAATCAAATAATAAAATTGTACTTCAAGATTAACAACAAACAATATAAAGAA
>SCLG01000958.1:13475-23774 GCA_004367875.1 Oikopleura albicans
CTTGTATTCTAGAAAAATGTTTTCGAAAAAACGTTTATTGAAGAAAATTTTTTTTTTTTTTTGGGGAAGTTTCAATGAAATTTTCAATAATGTTGTTTTTCGAAAAAAAATTTTTTTTTTCTGTTCAGACTTTAAATTTGTCATCAACAATAAAATCATACTTAAAGCCCCTAGAAATGTAAAAATGACCGGCAAATAAATTTTTGAAAACGTTTTTTTGATAATCAAGTTAAATTTTTTCTATGAAATAACAAAAAATATCATATTTAATGGAATTTATTTTATATTTTTTGCAACAATAGAATATTTTCAAATCTTCTAAGTCAAAACGTCTATATAAAATATTTCGTTCTCTTGAACGAATATATGAATTTAATTAATTTTGGATTAAATTAGACTCTTCGAAATGCATTTTGACGTTCGACATGTGTCATAATTTTTTTGACTCAATTTGGATTTTGGTCATGAGTTTTCTCTGTCGCCATATTACCATCAATATTTTTCACCGTAAACGCCAGACAGTCGGTTACACTCTTAAAAGTAAAATAGAAAAACATGCCAAAAAAGAAAAATCCGTAAAATGGACACTATTATCTAAGGAATAAAGGACGTGAGGGTCTATCGTTCAGAAAATTGAAACCAATTTTTGAAACATAGCTTTTGAAAGTAATTTTAAACACATTTTTTGGAAAACATTTTGAACACAACTTTTGAAAATAATTTCTGAACACGATTTTTTACATTTATTTTGAACACGATTTGGAAATAATTTTTGCAAAAAAATTTTGAACAAGTTTTCTTTCAAAATTCTTTTTGAAAACAATTATTGAAAAGTTTTCCGAAAGGGAGTTTTCAAAAAGAAATCTTCTGGCAAAAATGTTTTCAAAAATAATGAAAAAAAAAGATTCAAAAAACATCTTTTGAAGAATTTTTTTTCAAAAATTTAAAATTTTTTATTTTTAAAAATGGTGAAATGTTTAATAACAAATCCGTTTCATTTTCTGTCCGTTACTATTTTTCTTGACGAAACTCGTCTGCCAACTCATCTTGCCGAAACATTGCTTAAAACTCAAAAACAAAGTGGAAAATTCAAAAAAGCAAGTGGTTACAAGAACCCCTGACATCACTCCAAAGTGAACTCCAATTGTAGCCAAATAAATTAAGTATAGACCATACCTAATGTCAAGTACGACTAGACCCGTTCGTATAAGTGTTACATAATGTTACATAACCCAATTTGACTTAAACTTTATCAATTTTTAAGTTCTATCGGGCGTAATTTTAATTTTCAACTTATTTTCGATTCTTAACTACCAGGGGGGAGGTGCGTGTATATAGACACGCAACTTGTCTTGTTCGTGGATTTAAGGCATATGGAGGCCCCGTAGAGCAAAACGGGTATTGCTGACCCCCCTCAACTTTTCGAGAAAATTCGATTGACGGTGTTTTTGCGTAGGTTGGAGATTTCCAACAGCTCTCTAGGGGGCCCTAGTGGTTTGACGAGCTCTACAACTTGGCAACGCAGTTATCTTGCACAAGTATTTTAGAAAAAATGCGTAGTGTGTAGGCGGAGAATAAAAGTGTACCTGTGTAGGCGTATCTGTGTAGGCGTATCCGTGTAGGCGTAGCTGTATAGGCGTACGTGTGTAGGCGTACCTGTATTGTAGTTGGAGTAAAAACAATTGGTATAAAAGTCTAAATATATCGAAATAGGCTGTCAAATCAAGTTTATTTTGATGTGACTCAACGTATATGTCGGGTTTTTATCATTTGAAAATCGTGCCACAAATTGGAGTCGGTCTCAAACGGCCGTTATTTTAGAATAATACTGCGTATAAATCGGGTACTTAGAGATATATATATTGACATTTCAGCAAAATTTTACTTTTTGGCTCCCAAAGACGTGTACTCAAATAACCTCTTTTTTTCTGTGAAAAAAAAAACACTTTTTAAGATGTTTCTATTTTTACTTGATAGTTTTGTAAATTGGGATCATATTTTTGTTAAAACATAAGTACACGAAAATTATAAACATTACGGGGAAAATTATTTAAAATAACATTTTTAAGACTTGTTCATTTGTTTTATAAAATTTTAATTTTTAAAAGTTAATTATTGGGACGTATTTAATCATTGAGGTGTTTTGTAAAATTACAAGTTGTATTTTGTACTGTACAAACATTTTTTTCTCAAAAATTTTTTAAATAGTATTTTTAGCTTCACGAGGCTGTTTTATTACGTAAACACGAGTCAATGTTTATTAAAATGGTTTTAGAAAAAAGGACTCCAAAGAATTTACAAACAAAAAAATTTCAAAAAGATTTTTGAAATTGTTTCACGATAAGGATTCTAGAATAAAAAAAATACGCATAACTTAAACCTGAATTGAACTAACAAAAAATTATAACTTCTATAAAATGTCAAACGCGTTCTATACCGTTTTGAAAGTAACTTTCAAATTGACCGTACCATCCTTAAAGGCTAAAATAAAGGTCCGATTTAATTTATACAATCCGTGCAGCCTATCTGACTGGGTTTTATTAAATTTCCTCAAAAATATAATTTGACGTTGAGTGAACTGATAAAATCAGGGCCGAAAATATCATAAAATAGTTCATTTTGAGTTTTTTTCTTTCACAATCTACACACTTAAGAATAAAAATACCACTTTTGATAAGAACCTTATTACCCGACTTAAATTGAGTCAAAAAACCTGGCAGTTAAGTTACAGTCCCCCACCCCAATACGATACACCCCAATACGATACAAAATGACGTCATCACCCCAATACGATACACTTTATTTTTTCGAGTTCAGTTACCCGAATACGATACACTTTTTTCAAAACCTTTTTTTATGTATCTTTCTTCAAAATATAAATGACAATNTATTTTTCTTGACGAAACTCGTCTGCCAACTCATCTTGCCGAAACATTGCTTAAAACTCAAAAACAAAGTGGAAAATTCAAAAAAGCAAGTGGTTACAAGAACCCCTGACATCACTCCAAAGTGAACTCCAATTGTAGCCAAATAAATTAAGTATAGACCATAACTAATGTCAAGTACGACCAGACCCGTTCGTATAAGTGTTACATAATGTTACATAACCCAATTTGAGTTACTTTTTTTTATCAATTTTTAACTTCTATCGGGCGTAATTTTAATTTTCAAATTATTTTCGATTCTTAAAATCATTAATAAATGTTCAATTTTTGAAGACTTAATACACCACTTGCGCAGTTATGTTGCACAAGTATTTTAGAAAAATTGCGTAGTGTGTAGGCGGAGAATAAAAGTGTATGCGTACCTGTGTAGGCGCAGCTTTGTAGGCGTATCCATGTAGGCGTACGTGTGTAGGCGTACCTGTGTAGGCGTAGTTGGGGTAAGGGCCAAAAAAAGTTGGTATAAAAGTCTAAATATATCAAAATAGGCTGTCAAATCAAGTTTATTTTGATGTGACTCAACGTATCTGTTGGGTTTTTATCATTTGAAAATCGTGCCACAAATTTGAGTCGGTCTCAAACGGCCGTTATTTTAGAACAACACTCCGTATAAATCAGGTACTTAAAGATATATATATTGACATTTCAGCAAAATTTTACTTTTTGGCTCCCAAAGACTCAAATAACCTCCTTTTTCTGTAAAAAAAAAACACTTTTTAAGATGTTTCTATTTTTAACTTGATAGTTTTGTGAATTAGGATCATATTTTTGTAAAAACATTAGTACACGAAAACTATAAACATTACAGAGAAAATTATTTGAAATAACATTTTTAATACTTGTTCATTTATTTTATAAATTTTAATTTTGAAAGTTAATTATTGGGAAGTATCATTTAGGTGTTTTTTTGAAATTACAAGTTGTATTTTTTACTGTTTAAATAACTAGAAATTAAATTTACGCTTAAATTTTTTATTCTAGAGCATTTTTTCAGCTTCACGAGGCTCTTCTGTTCTGTAAAAACTCGTCAATCTTTATTAAAATGATTCTAGAAAAAAATTACCGAAAAGCATTAACAGACAAAAAATGTTCGAAAATTTTTTTGAAATTATTTTCCGAAAAGGATTCTAGAAAAAAATCATAATAGAAATGAACGCATAACTTCAACCTGAATTGAACTAACAAAAAAAAAATTAGAACTTGCGTAAAATGTCAAATGCGTTCTAGAGCGTTTTGAAAGTAATTTTAAAGGCTAAAATAAAGGTCCGATTTAATTTATAAAATCCGTGCAGCTATCTGACTGGGTTTTATTAAATATCCTCAAAAATATAATTTGACGTTGAATGAACTGATAAAATCAGCCCTGAAAATGTCAAAAAATAGTTCATTTTGAGTTTTTTCTTTCACAATCTACACACTTAAGAATAAAAATACCACTTTTGATAAGAACCTTAAATTACCCGAATCAAATTGAGTCAAAAAACCTGGCAGTTAATTTTATACTACACATGAGACCTTAAAAACACTTTCATAATTTTTTTTGTAATATTCAATGAGCTACACGTAGTTGAAGAAGGGGGTTGTCGGCGATTTTCGAAGTAAATTAGCGGCTTATTTTTAAGATTTATAAAATAGTATTTCATTAGCAAGCTAGCAACGGCACTTTAGAAAGGTTTAGATTTTCATTTTATAGAATTTTAGCATTTTTACTATAAATATAAAATTCATTCAACGACACATTATTTTCTTCGTAACTAATCTCGATGACTTTTAAGATTTTAACGAAATTCTAGGACGCCTAGTTTTATATTCATATGTATGTGGCGAAATAAAGTATGTTCTTAAATCTACATTTTTGTGCTGAAAAAAGCGTTATTTCAAATAAAAACTGTCATTTCGGTGTCTTTTGGTGTTATTTCAAATTTGGTTTAGTATTTATTACACCACCTACCTGCTTAAAGTAACAGTCAGTTATCCGCCTACGCACTACCTGCATAAAGTAACACTTTTTTGTTTCATTTTTGGGTTTCTTTTAAAAATATAGGCGAAACTATTCCTTTTAGCAGATAGTGTGTAGGTCAAAAACTGACTCTTACTGTAAGCAAGTAGGTGGGCACTATTGGAAAACGGAGAAACAGGAAAACGGAGAAAAATATAAATATAAAAAAAAATGTTAACGGAAAATATTTTCTCCGTTTTCCAGTTTTTCCGTTTTTCAGTAGTGCCAGTAGGTGTTATATGTATTTAATTATGCATCGGTTACAATTTTCTACCGTGACAATGCAGTAACTGACAAACTGGCCAACGGGAGTTAATGTGTATGAAATCTTGAAATATAACCACATTAAAAAATCAAATTAAAAAGTAGTTTATTGCTATGTTTTTTTTATTATATTTGCTTTCTTGCAAATTAGCAAGATGAATGATGATATTTTTTTTGTATAAAACTGGCAAAAACATGTTTTGATCTCGTACTTATCTAATCTATCAAATTCGGATGGCATATTTTGTGCATCACGAACTATTACTAAGTATAACTAATTTTGATAAACAGTTTACATGATAAGAAATTTTCACAATTCGCCAGACGACGCGTGTCAGACTATGTTATAAACATGTCAAAATTAGGCAAACCCCCCTAGATCCCGTGCTGCTAGGGCGTGTGAGGCTATTTCTGCCTTGTGATTGGCTCGTCTCTTCGAAGAAATGGAAACTAACCAATCAGCGACATGGGTAAAACTAGGGTTGTTACGAAACCACATCATGATTGGTTTTCTCTTTTGACCCTTTGTGACTGCCAAATTGTGTACGAATTCCAAATTGTGCACGTTTTCAGAAACGCAAATTGCACAATTTGAAGGTCGGGACTGTATTTACAATTTCTTTTCCAAGAAGAAATACCAAAAAGTAAAATTGTGCCGATATAAATCCTTATACAGTCCTGGCTTTCATATTGTGCACTTTTCAGGACAGTTTGAAGGTTGGTCATATTTTTTTTTTCGTTTTTTGATCAAGTGTTTTTTTTCTAATTTCTAGTGGCTTTTTTAATATCGAAATTGATAGTTTTTTTCCAAACTGTACACTTAGGGTTTAATAAATGGATTTTTAAGTCCCCATTTGGACTAAGTTTTCTCAGAATCTATAAAAAAATTTATAAAAACGGCCAGAACCCAGGAATTTTATACTCTTGTACATGCACTTAAAAAATTTCCCGAAAATTTGTTCCGGAAAAAATGGGGATTATGACCAATTGAATTTGCTCAAAAAATGAAACCCTTCGAGTTTTAACCAAAATCAAATGGTCTATTTGTATTAATAATAGATGTTTATTTACTAAAGAAATATCAATGGATGGTTGGTAAGTTTTGCTAAAACCTGACCGATTGAAAAATCTGGTTTGTATTAAAAACACATAAATATAATTAGTTTGGACTTAAGGTGTGGCCAATCGTATTTCACCAAATAATTTTATTTCTCAACCACTGTTAACCGCTATATATAATTTTCTTAGCTTTGCAGTATAATTCAAATTTTAACTCTTTCTCCCTCCCCAATATGACATACCCTTATAAATTATACATTATGTAAAAAATCATAAACCGTACGTAAATTATATACGTCTGTTACTTTTGAGGGTATATACACTATATATCACCTAACCATTTAAAATAACAATTTTAAAATTACTATGTACATTTGAATTAAAAATCATTTGATTGGTATAAAAATTAAATACAATAGTAGGATTAGATTTATATACTATGATGATATTATAATTTTGCACCGTTTGAATCCGGATATTGTGTGTTATGGAGCAAGGGTAATCCGCCGACAGTTTATAACCTATATACTAAACTGTATACATATATATAAACTGTCGGTGGATTACCCTTTCTCTATAAGACACAATAACCGTATTGGTACCGTGCCGATGATTTATGATTTTATAGAACAGGTGCGCCGTTATCTTTCATTTTTTTGCGATTTTTTTTTCCGAAATTCATTTATTTTTGTGCCGTTATCTTTCAGTTTTTCATTATTCTTTTACTTTTTTTTTTGGATTTTGAAAATTGGATTTTGAATGATAACGACGTACCTAGTGTAACAGACTATAAAAATGAATAACAAGTATTTTTTATTTTGGAGTTTTTTGAGAGAATAAATAAAAAGTTTCTTTTGGGAGTTCAAGCTGTATTTATCAAAATAGACTCAGCCTTTGTTTTCAAGAATAAAAACACAAATTAAAACGAATAATGAAACTATTTGGGTTTTAAAACAACGCACAATTTCGCCTAAATCCGCGTCACCCAAAAATGAAATGTGAAAAATATCTGCGCCATATTTGTTGCCTAAATTGTGCGAAACTGAAATAACGTAGCATTCTTGAAAGTAAAGAAGTAATTAAAATATGTAGTGCTTTTTTACGGCACTGGCGTGTATTGAATGGAACCGAGTTCAGTGAATTGGTGATGCAACGTCTAGAGACGGTACGTACGGTACAGGACAGCCCCCCGCTGAGATAATAACTAGACCATAAAAGTGCTCAATGCGCAACGTCCTGTACTAGACCACCCAAATAACGTGCAATTTCCTAAACGACTTCTACCTGCACTTAAAAACACTTTATCAAGAAATGTGCGCTGGATACAGTTATTTGCCTTTCGGTTTTGTTCATGGAAAGAAAGTGGTGTCTAAATATTTTTGTCTTGGTTTATATACAGTCGCCCTACCAAATAAGACATAACTAAGTTCACAGAAACACAACAAGTTCGGTTTTGCGTTCTCGATACGTACAAGTTATTAATATGGATTGTTAATGATAAAAACGTCAATTTAAAGATTAAAACCAGAACAAGAAAATCTTATGGGAATTTTTTGTGCTTGGAGTTTATTTATCATATTTAGTAATAACATTTTAATATTTTCCCAACTATATTTCGCGCTTCTTAATGATAAATTTCATGACAAATTTTATGATAAATTTCATGTTAAATTTCAAGATAAATTTCATGATAAATTTCATGATAAATTTCATGATAAATTTCATGATAAATTTCATGTTAAATTTTACGTTAAATTTTATGATAAATTTCATGATAAATTTTATGATAAATTTCATGATAAAATTCATGTTAAATTTCATGTTAAATTTCATGTTAAGTTTCATGTTAAATTTCAAGATAAATTTCATGTTAAATTTTTTTTTAATTTCATGTTAAATTTCATGTTAAATTTCATGTTAAATTTCATGTTAAATTTCATGTTAAATTTCATGTTAAATTTTATGTTAAATTTCACGTTAAATTTTTCATACCAAGAACCATTTTCCGAAAAAAATTATACCTGGTACTAAAACCTGTTTTTTTTTTGTAAAATTTGCGTTAAAAAAACAGCTAAAAACAATTGACTATGTATCTGTAGGTTAAAAAATTTCCAGATCGGGACTGTTTTATCCTGTTTCTAATACTGTAAAATTTTTGTCGTCGAGATTATATGATTTACGTAGCACGCAAAATGAGATCACCAAATAAGTAAAACCAATAACGTTGATAATTGAATTTATAAAAAATGTAATAGACGTTTTAGTTGTATGATCTACTTGTGGCTCTTATTTAACTCCTGGAGTACAATTTTAGTGCCAACTTTCCTGTGATGCCAATATAATATTCTGTTCATGTGATAAGAATTTTACAGGCAAAAACGTTCTATTTTCAAAGAACGTTCTATTTTAGATATCGTTCGTTCGTTTTGGTGATTTTTTACATCAAAAACTATTTGGTCTAGTTCCATAACACAAGGCTGGGACTCATGATTTTAAAGCGGATTTTGCAATGTTTGACATTTAAGCATATTTTACGGTGTTTTAAAACATAGTTTAAAAATCTTGTAAAGTTTAAGAGAGGTAATCCCCTTAACAGTCCTTGTGCCCAAAAAAAAACTTGAAAACGGAGAAACCTGAAAACGGCAAAACAATTTACAGTTTTCTCCGTTCTCCGGTTTTCTCCGGTTTCATGCCTCTCCATTTTCCGGGTGTAGGCGGAAAGTTCAGAATAGTTCAGGTTTTCGGGTTTCTCCGTTTCCTCAGTTCTCCATTTTTACGTTGTGCCAACTTTTGTTAAATGAATTAAAATTTTCCCAGAGAAATTCAATTTCTGCCGACACTCTAAATTCAAAACCACTATTTTCCCCTTTTGAGATTTTTCAACTGTATCATTATGACGTATTAGTAATCCGAAAAAAAATACGGTTTTACTGTTTTTTCGGTTTGAAACTTTAATTTGGGGTAAAATATTGCGTTTATTCAATGACGCCTACCGTCGGAAATATCTTTGGCAAAAGTGGTTCCTAATTTGGCTTTGAAGTTTGCTATTTGAAATTAATGGAACTGAAGTAGACTTGTGATAATTGGCATGAAGTAACCTCAATAATATCACACTGTCAAAACAGGATTACGGGACAGATTGTGGGACCAAAAGAAGCTACCTAAGAGTTACATAATTTTAACTTTCTTTTAGGCCTTTTTTCAAAGTGGCCTAAATGAAGTTACCCAACTATAATTGAGAAAATGACGCCAGTTTTTTCACTTTTATTAGCGATTTGAACATAATATTAGATTAAATTCCACTTCTGTGGTTGTTTTAAGTAGTTGTACTCGAGAAAAGAACAAAAAGTCAAAGAAAACAACAACATAGGGGGATCCAATTCTGGGACGTTTTGGCGATGTTTACTCATAGTTCTGTTCTGTCTAAGAATTTGACTTTTCACATTTTTTTTTTGAAAACAAGCGTCCCAGAATTGGACTTTTGTTGTAAAGTGTCCCGAAATTGGACTACCCCCTGTAAAAAAGTCGACAAATTCTTAGACCTTAGATTTCAAAATATTGCAATGCGGCATTGCCAATGCCTATTAATTAAAAAATACAAACCATGAAATTAAAATAACAAGGTGCGCTGCTATTTTTCACAAAAAAAACTGAAACATAACGGCATATGGGCCATAGGCTATGGCCCCTAGCTTATGTCTTAACATATAAAGATATGTATTAGGGAAAATATTTTATCGAAAAACTGAAACTTTACAGCACGTGCGGGAAAAAGTGAAACATAACGGCGCACTCTGTGTAGTACACAAAAAACAATCAATTTTTTTTTTCTATATTTCGTATCCTCATGTGTACTAAAAAATATCAAAAAACATGAGGATACGAAATAATGAAAAAAATTAAATGGGTTTTTGTGTAAAATTGGTTTTTATGGGGACTTACGGTAGACTAATTGTGTTTTTTCAACCTCCATCTAGTGGTCTTGAATTTGACTTGCTGATTGGAGGCTGATTTGAATCGTGGCCGCTGGTTGGC
>SCLG01000959.1:0-22897 GCA_004367875.1 Oikopleura albicans
CTTGCTACATTTATTGTATGCGTCAACACACAGTTTATGAAACATTAGTTTATGAAACATTATTAAAACACAGTCGATAACTATTTTTTTTTTTTTTTTTAGGTTGGAGCGGACACTCCTTTTATTTGCAGGAGATTAAGAATGAACTGGACTCATGCAAAAGTGTTTACAATGTTTCAATGTGACTTCTCTGGAAACAGATCTCATCCCTTTCGTCTGCTGTTGGCTTTGACCGCGTGTCGCATATGAGATATATTTGTACAGTGCATTGTGTTATAACAAAATTTTAAAAATAAACTTGAAATAAGCATCTTCCTGTCGAATTAGCACATCTGAGCATGCAACTCGAACCGTTTGATGCCGCCACGAAACATTGAATTTTGCAAATTTCGTCCGACCTACCTTGTTTTGACACCTGAAAATAAAAAGCCACCAGTATCTCACCCCTTATGTAGAGGGAAGAGACTGGTGTACAAATTAGAAAAATTTAGAAAAAATGGCCCTTCTTAAGCCAGAAAAAGTATAGTAAAAAAGCGGGAAAATATTATTACTGCCTTTTTTTTAATTAATTTAAGCCCAAACTTAAGGTCCGTTGTAGGTTGATTTATTATAATTAACTACTGTGAGACGTAAGTTGAAATAAGGTATGACCGAGACTACCAAAAATAAGTATAAGGCAGAGACTACTCCTAGGTTTTATGACGCTGAGTATCATTGAAAAGACGAACTGCTAATGAAAGTGGGTCGTTAAAGTGAGCCTCGTTTTCATAAGTATCCGTTCGCGCCAAAAATAGCCCTGTTTGGACACCTACTTTAAGGCACGCGTTATAAGAGGGAATGGGATCATCCGATGCTCGTTTAAGCGGAACAGTTTTAAGCACATAATTGTAGTCAGTCTGTTTATGAAAAATGTCCACTAGGACATCACGCAGTGTATAACATTGCAAAGTTAAGCCAGTAGGCCTCGGGTGAAACAGCAAGCTAGATCCAGACGGGAAAAAAGTTCTCTGTGAGAATTCTGAAAGTACCATATAGGCCCCCCACCAAAATTGTCCCATTTTAGTACTGTGCTTATCAAGGAGCTGTGCGTGCAATTCACGAAAGAAGTGTTGTGGGTGAACTTCAGTGCATTTTAAGTAAACAGGGCCTTGCAGAACAGTATTGTGTATAAAATAGGAAAAAATAAGTTTAATTGTGACGATAACGTGCGCTGTTTTGAATTTCTCTTGTAAAGTCTCTATATTATACTCATCTCTTAAATGCTCCGGAAGCAGAATGAATGTGTTATGCCAGGTTTCCAGAATTTCTCTAACTGGGGTCTCTCTGTAATTCAGTTTTAATTGCGCCAACTCCACATCGATCTCGTTGTATTCTCTATGCGGGATACGTCGCCAGTCGTCCATAATTATTCTAAAATGCACGCAATTGCGTTTTTTATTAAGTAGTTTTCAACCTCTCTCTTTTGGCAACATAATTAATTTTATGAAAAATGTGTTTAACAGACTCTAAATACGTGTGCAACTGTATAAGTTAAAAAACCTAAAATTAATTTTCAGAAATAGTCGTCATGGGGTCTGATTTTAATTTTTCAGCACGGTCGCCGCAGCCTAGGGGCTAACTCGCTAGCCTACAAATCAGAGGGTTGCGGGTTCGAATACAAATGAGCCCGCAACATTTATCTGGCATTATTCAAAGAATAAGCCAGCTAATGTAAGAGTAAAGGTCACAAAGATGGACCATTAGAACTTGATAGCTAACCCCGAGGCTGCCGCGGTCGTTTTGTTGATAAAATATTTAAAAATTCAAAAGTTTTTCCGATTGAACTTGCAAAATAAACCAGGGAAAAAGAGAAGAATTCACCTCCCTCTTTTTACTTAGTAAAATAATGAGTCATTACAAATGAATTCTACAAAAGTTTTCCCAAAAAACTCCCTAATTAAGGTCTGGGAAGAGGTGCGCAAGTGCTGGGTCATGGATGTCATAAAATAGGCCTAGATTTTGATCTTGATGAAATATATCTACAACTCGCGCCCGTAATTTAAGACTGGCGTCTGGCGCCTCGGGTAAAGCGAGAGCCTCCAAAATATGAAAAACGCCTTTTCTAGTGAGAAAGCCCTCCAAGTGGAATAATTTATCCAACAACAAATTGTCAATATAACTGGGGTGGGCATTCTGGCTAATTTTAGCCTGAATTTTACCGTCCCCGACATAAAAGACCGCTTTATTTTGTTTTATGGCGATACATCGTCCATAAAGGGCTACGTATCCTCCTCGGTGTAAGTTGGCAGTTTTATGGTTGATCATAATTCTTTGATGATCTCTCCAAAAAGCTTTCGGGATATCTGTAGGACAATGCATATTCATAACGCAATCTCTGAAATAATCAATAGGGTGTCAACGCGGTCTTATCATTGTGCTAACATTTCATTTTGACAGTGTGAAAAAATGTAAAAAATGTGAGAACTAAATTAATTGTGATTTTGACAGTGCATGGTAACTAATCTAGGTCTCCCCGTAGGGTGACCAAATAGAACATATCAGTAAGAATGGTGGCTGCTCTAGCAAAATTGATTAAATCTCCCACCAAATCCTGAGAGGATGGAACATTGGGGTCCAAGATAACTGCCCCCGCAATCATAAGCCCTTGAATCAAGGCTTGGCGTTCGTCAAAATTTTCGCCTAATACGCCCTCTTTGTGAAATTTTTCCAAGGCTTCTACAAAGTGTGTAGTGTAGTATGGCATTTCTCTAGCCAGTCGTAAACCTTTACCGTATTCGGACTAGAGTAGGCTTAAATTTGTAATTTCTTGAAAAGAATCTAATCGTTGTTAGGAAAAAATGTAATTTTAATTAGAGCCCTTCCTGCATAACTTCTGCCAAATTTTTATTACATGCAAAAATTGGCGAGAAGGTACCCATTTCATGAGTACTCTTCAAATGAATTAAATTCAAAGCAAAGGCCCACTCAACCATTAATTCGTCGAAATTAAAAAAGTCAAATGCCGCTGCTATACGCTGTATTTCTCTAATAAGAGTAAAACTCATGTCTTGAAAATCTAAGATTTTATTTTATAGTTTTCGTCTAAAAAATAGTAAGATTAAAAATCTCGTTTTTGCAATGTAAGCGTATCTGTCCAATCTCAATCTCGACGGGTAGGTTGACATCTGCTCTATAAATTGAGCAAAATTGACTGTAACTTAAAAAATGTTGCCCTGCAATGTGTGATAATAAAATAAAATACAGTCCTAGAACCGTGGATATAAAACCATCAGTTCTAGTTTTTTTGTATATAATGTCCAGTTTGAGTTTTTATTTGTGGCAGTCCAGTGAGATTTTAAGTAGAATATTCGCGATTGACAGAAATACATATGACTATTGGAGTAGCAGTAATAGGTAGTACGTTATAAGCTCTCAAGGTTCCATTGAAAGTTTTTATAGGGTGTAAAAATATTAAATTTTGAGAATAAAACTGGAACCTTGAGGGTTAAACGTACAAAGAAAAAATCCTAAAACATCATCCGAAGTATATAATCGGGGAAATTTCTTTGGTTGAAATACTCTTTATCCCAGAATGTGTTACGCTAAAGGAGAGGGGCCTGTAGCACAAATGTTTTTTATTTAAAAAAGAACGAAGTCACATTTAGTCAATTTGTTTTACTTTAATAGCTTAGCGCACTAAGAAAAGGCCAATATTATAAGGCGCAACCGATCAGCGTTACCTAAAATTAGTAACAATATTTCATTTGAATGTTTGAAAATCCTTGCAAAGTGCGGTATTTAGTATAATCCATACTGACATATGGAACATGAAAAATGGAAAACCGGTTTTTAACATGAGTAAATGAGAATGAAGAAGCAATGTTGATGAGTCCTGGTTTATACAGGACCTTATAACGGATGTTTTTTGTGTAATTTTGAGGAATGTAAAGTGTAACTATTTAAGTATCGAAGGGAGTACTATCCTGTTATTGGGCAGTTTATTAAATTGTTATAACAAATTTTTGAGTGGTCAAGGTTATTTTATCCGTTATAAGGTCACGACTCATAAGGTCAATTTCTAAATACAATTAAACAAATATACAGTTCCAGATCAAATAAATCGCTGTGTGAACTAATCGAACTAATAACAATGCACGTATGATCTTCAATGGTACAAACTAAAATAACATATCTTTATAAACGGTTAGTAATAAATTGGGAAACGGATTGCAAAATAAGAAGAGCGCTCCGACGAGCCGCCGCTGAGATTTCAATATTGACCGCTTGATCAAAATAAGTCATAACCATGTCCTTAATTTTACGGATCATAAATATTTGAAAGTTCAAGTATGATAATACTTGAACCCTATCATTAAACCCGTCAAAGGGCTCCTCATTATTATTGCGAAATGCACGACCATGTTTTGTCCAGTTTGTGACGACCCGTTCGAAATCCCAACGTTCGTTGTTCATTTGATTTATTAACTCTTGGGGTAATTCAGGCCGTAAGTGGTCTCCATCACGATGAGGGGAAAAACGAGACTTATTTTGGATATTTGGTTCAATGGCCGCCAGTTTCAAGAAGATTTCTTCTATGGTGAATAAAGCTTCCACCGGCGCTAAATTCATTAGTACCGGTTCTTCTGGGACCAAGACCTCCATTAAAAACTTAAGATTTTTATCCATTTTTATCTTTATTTATCTATTGAACACTCAAAATATAAACTTTTTTTGTTCAAAACATAAATGAGTAGGGGAGAAATTTAAGATAAATGTGATTTATCATGAACATGATGTGTCAGGATCGAACGTGCCGTCAATAATGGAGAAAGTATGCTAATTTTGTGTTTCAAAACTCACATTATTACCATTGGAAGTAATTTTCCGGTCGGTCAAGCCACTTCTTTTGGGTATATCCTTCATTTTCAGCTCGCAAAACGTCCAATTGTTCTTTAATAAGGGCATAACGTTCCATTTGGAGGTCGCCCGAAAATGTTCGAACCCATAACTTAACTGCCTCACCCATAAACCACGGCCGGTTGTTAATAAAAATGCGAAGGTTCGGATCTCCATCGGAGGCCCGAACCAAATGACCAAAATCGGCTTTGTCCAAAAAATTAGATAGCTTACGTGAAGCACGATATAGTGTATCAAAATAAATAGAGCCCACTGCATCCGTTTGGTCTTCGCCTAATAATTTTATGACTTCAAGGGTTAACTCTGCCAATGATAATTTGACAGGGAAACGTTTAGGGTAGTTTCGGACATTACGAAATGCCCGGAGGTCTATAGTGGGGAAATCAGTGGCTATTTGATTAAGGTCTCTATCCATTTGGTGCATTGCCCACTGGATGGTTTCCCAGTCCACAAGGTGATTAATATTCAATTTGGATTTCCATTCAAAAGGCTTCTGTAGGGCCACGTTACGATCCATTTCTAAAATTTTTGATTCATAAAATTTCAGATAAGTTTAATAACTGAGCATAAAAATAAAACGGAGTAATTTTTAGTCAGATAGCCTTATTGGGGGCAAAAGGTATCAGATAACTGACCGGTATTAATCAGATGTGTATTCGATAAGCGGCTTAGAGCCTATTATACCTTAACCCCCAAGCACGACCCCCGGACGTTTGTCCGGCCCCGGGTGAAAAAACGCAATTTTCGAGTTGTTCGGTTTTGTTAAAAGACTTAACATTGAAAACCAACATAGAATAATCGATTACAAAGTTGGAGAGCAAATAAAAATACAAATTTTATATACCTAATATAAACTAATTAGTCATTGATTGGACCCAGGAAACCTCAAAAAAGAGGTTATTTGCAATTAATAGTTATCCCGCGCATCTTTTTTCCTGTCATATTTTTCCAAAACTGTGGAGAAATCAACGGTGCACTAGCCTGCAAAAAATGAACCGCGTACGTAGCCCGGTTAACCGTTTGTTATTTTGTGGTTTTTTGGTCAAATCGACCAAAAAGTGTCCAAGGGTGGTCGGGGAGCCCTCAAGAGTATGCTCATTGGATTCCGGACCATCGATTTACTCATAAAGATTTGCTTAGAGATATTACGTACGACTAGACAGGAGCAAAAGAAGGGCCGGACAAACGTCCGGCCCCGTGCTCAGGGATGTGCTAAATAATCGTGCTTGGGGGTTAAGTGTCCAAACTTTGTCTGAACTGGAATTCACCTTAGCGTGGTAAATCATATTGTAGAATTTTAATTAGAGTACAAGTTCTACTTGACCAAGTACGTGTTAAGATTGTATTTTCGTAAACTTATGAAAAGGAAATTATTGATAATAAATATATTTTTATTAAAAAATATATCTGCGAAAAGTCTGATTTTTGCATATATTTTCCTAGAGAAGGTTTATGTTTTGATAATAGTTCATACCCGTGAAAGTTATGACTTGAGTCATTTTAAGTTGTTTCGGGGGCCTGAGAGTTAATCTCTTTATATTGCTACAAGATGATATAAATTTACCGTAATATAATTTTGCGAGGTTATCCGAATTGAAGCCAAACCACACCGTTTGTTAAACACGAAGAAGTACCGTCACGCACACTGTCTAAATTAACAACTTATTTTGTGAAATTTTTGTTCACATATTAGTATAGATTTAAAGATTTTCTCTGATATATTCTCTCCATTGAACTTGAAGTGAGCGAGAAGGGAATCTCTTATATTCCGTAATTAATACATGGTGAATTTCCGTTTATTTTTTAAAAATTAAATTTTTATTTAATATATTTTTTATATTATTGTCCATATATATATATATATATGTATATATATTTTCGGTGGAGAGGTATTAAGATCTTGGGTCAAAAATACATTTTTCGGGGATCATTGATATTTGATACTCTAGGAATTCTATTGGTGGGAAATATGCGTAGGCGCGCCTTCTCCTCCAATGAGAGGCTATAAAATAGCCTCCGTCTGAAAATAGGGATGACGCACTTTTTTCTAGATGCCGCCGAACCCCGCCGGTGCTTGAAAATGTTTTCATACTTCATTAGACTTCTGAACTTTGCACTGTATGGTAAAATTTATAAACATTTTAAGTATATTGCCCAGTTTGGTGGGACCGAGCAACTCCAATGATTATGTTTATGGCAAACAATGTCTACTACGATTAGCCGAAAGTATGGTACTGGCCTTGACGAAGGAGGAAAATCATACAGTGGTGAAAGCCGCTTTCAAAAAGGCCGACTTTGCTTCAACTTTATTTAGAAACTTGAAGGCTTCCGAGTTTTTAGCTCTAGTTAAGTTAAGTGCCGGGCTGATTTCTTGTACAATGAACAACCGTGACCGCCAGGTGAGTGGTAAAAATTTCCGCAATATACTTTTTTGTCCGTATTTTGCACTGTGCTGGTACCTTGGTGACTAAATATAATGTTAACTACTTCACCCCCTCTCTTAAGAAATCCGTAGGCGGGGCCAAAAATGGCGCCCTTTCATTGGCAGAATCGCCAAAAGAAAGTTGGTGATTGGATAACTGTCGGAAAAAGCTAAGAGGAGGGGTAAAGCTGTAGAACGCGTCGAAAGTTGCCGATTTATTTTTATTTAGTTTATTTATTTTTTATTAGGTGGCCCGTGGATTGATTTTGGGGTATTTAAAGCGACTCGGAATGGATAGTTTAACTATCGAGTGCTTTAAAAATCAAGCTCAATTAAAACTCATTGATTTAACATCGAGTGAATATCAACACTTAAAAGGTGATATTGGAACATACTTCATATACTGTGCTACACCAGCTGATGACCCTGGAAAAAATGCTTCGACATCATTAAGTGATCTAGCTACATCTTATACTGAGGTGAATTATTTTATTATATCGCATAATTTTCAAGCTTCTTTCTTTAAATACTTTTTATTATTAAGTTTTAATTCTCGTTATATAACGTTTATTTCCTGGATGCGTCATATACCTGACATTTTCGTCATAATCCAGCTTGTTTCAATCTGATTGAACAAACGATTCTTTATATATAATCATAGCATTCCTAAGTTTTATTCAATTTAATTGAATAGTTATGACGTGTTTATGTGAAACATTATGGTCTTTCCTCAATAGTTTAGGAAACTGAGCTCTAGTCATGATATCTAGACTATAAGTACCCTTTAGACCCCTGCATTCGATCAAGCTTGTTTTAACCTTTTGACATCCCAAAACATGCATTATACCATGGCTGTAGATGACATTAGATCATACGGTACTCATGCCGATGCCACGAAACTAGAGGTGGAAATAATGACCCTGCCAGAGAGTTACCGTACCGCCTTTTTAACTCGCACCGATTATGACTCGACCTACTCATCTGTAATTACTCCGAGTGATAATAAGACCAATCGGTGGATTCGAGATAGCATATTGGTCAAAAATGCGAAAGAGCATGCCGTTTTTAACGCTCAAATCAAGGCCTGGTCAGATTTTAACATTGTTAGTTTGCATTGTAATACAACATAAATTTAAGTGGTCACTTTAATTAATAAATGATAATTTTTAATTACAAATTAATAATAATTTATATTAGTAAAAATTACAAAAGTTAATACAATAAAGTCATAATCTGAAATTATAATATTGCTAATCATTTTTATCAATAATATGACCTTATTCCAAGTCGACAAAAGGATCTTTTGAGATTTTGCATGCACAAAATATGAATCAGTTGACTGAAACCACCTGCATTTATGGTGCAGGTGTTGGGCAAGGTTTAGACAGTTATTAGTCACCAAATTTTTGTAATTCTGCAAAATACTTTAGTTTTTGTTTTTGTTTATAGGTTTGAGATAAATCGGCCAGAAAAATTCTGGCCTACAAAATTAGGTTTGTGAATGAACAAACCGCCGCCGTGGACTCTATTGCTGTATTTTGGTGAGAAAATACTTAAGGGGCCAGGGGAGCAAATCACTGAATCGGCGACATTGGTTTGCCACACTTTGCCGATCAATAAAATTGATTGGCTATAAAGCGCACAAATGGGTTTATTGCATTGTGAATATAAAAAATCGTATCAAAATCACCGCTACTAATATTTATGGTACTTATAAGATTATTATTAACCATGCACTGTCTAAATCTGTACTTTTCGAAAATTTCGTGAAGGGTGCGGAAAAAATTCATGCTATATGAAAAAGGGTGGGTGCCAGCTACGTATTACTCACATTTCCAGCATAAAAGCAACCGGAATTTCTATTTTACAACGTTTTGGAGCCATTTCCGCTCGCCTTACTCATTTGGCCGAAAAAATAACTTATCGCGAGGCGTCTTATTGGTATTACAGCGAATTATTGTCTACTGATATTAAACTGACCGTAGATCAGGCGAGTAATGACTAATGTTCATAATTTACCGTTATATTTAACTGCAAATTTTTATCCTTGTATGTTGAATTATCTGTGATTACTCTATCTAGCTAACTATAGTGTCCGGGACTGGGAAAGGCTCATTTCAAAGGGGTGTGTCCAATGTACGAATGACCTTGCGACTCTTACTTGGTTTATCTGGTATTGTTGTTTATACTCAAAAAACTAATCGCGGGAGCTTTAATATATCTCTGGATAGTTTAACTAAGCAGTCGGCCGTCAAGTTTGCTTGGCTTATAACTAATTTTCGGACTGAAATACCGATTTTTAAAGAGGATTTAAATCCCTCTGAAAATTTGACTACATTTATGGAAACGCAAATGTTACTGTCTGAATATGAAGGGACCCAATTGGAAACTGGTCAAATAAAGTCTGCAATAGAAAATGCAACTACTGAACTACAAAACGCCGCCCGAAATTTTAAGGAAAGAAATCCGGAGTCCACAGACGAAGCTGTCTTAGATCTATTTAACCCTATTCATGATGAAAAATTAAAAGTAAGCAATAATTTGTTAGTTTTTACATCTGACTTTGAAAGTTTTCCGCCATAATTTTTGGCTCCTTGATAATCAATATTTTTCAAATCTTTACGTTTTTGTCATTCCAGTATTATATCACAGTGCATGAATTAATATGGTTTAGATTTGGTCGACTCAAGCTGAGTTATGCTTGACAAAGGAAGGATTTCATAAAATAGATTCGAGTTATGAACGTAAAATGCAGCAAGCTGGCCTTCGAAACACTGCGGCCCTGGAACAATCTGATTTAACATCCTGTGACTTGTGTGAACTTGCAGCTTGTGACGTAAATAAAACGGTACGTTATTGATAAAATATAATTTTATTAGGGGAATATCATTTGAGTATTGGATTTTATTTATAAATTAAAAAGCATTTCCATAATTTCCATCGACATGTCTCATTTCTACGCTCCAATATGCATTTCTCAAATTAAACCTTTTTTACATGTTTACTGGACTATGTTTTTAGGCTCGCCAGTCCTTCTATGAGGTGATTTGTAAACTAAGTCCACGCGACAGTATGAATGATTGGTTGTTTCGTCTGGAAAAACATTCTTTTTGTTTGGATGATTCCAATTTAAAAAATCGACTCCCTTTTGGGGGAATGACTGCTGATATGTATTATGAACCATATCCCGCTGGAACTACATGGGAAGACCTTCTGTGGGAACTCCCCAGTGTAGTCATGCAAGAATGTTACGAAGCAAAAGGTAACTGCATTGTAATATACCGTTATCTTAGAATTTTTAAACTACTATCCTGTATTAAAAGTGTAACCGAGTTGTATTTTAGGATATACTCAAGCCAATTTCGATAATATGTTGAAAAAACATACGAACAAACTACGTTATGCGCTCAACGTAGCCGGCTTCTTAGCCAAGCTTGAAGACTTTCATCCTCGACTCCCGGCCAAAAATCGTTTTGATGAGCGTATACCGATCGAGGACATTTTCGACAAACACGTAATGGACAATTTTCGGCTAAATATTGGTTTCGTGTACAAAACTACTGGGCTTAACCAAGACCTCTTTTATAGCAAGACCCTGCAAATTCCCTTTGCTCGCGATTGCACTGTATGGACTGTTTGCGATCCAGTAGAACAAGTTAACGGAATGAAAATGCCCAAAATTTTGGGTAGTTCAACTCTAAAAACTGAAAGTATCGAATGATTTTATTGCAAAAGTAAGCTGTGCCCAATTGTGAAACAATAAACTTATATCAAGAAAGTCGTCTTTATTTGTGATTTTAACCGCAGTCATAATTTTTGCAATGTACAGTATATAAAATGAGTTGTAAGTAACTAATTTGTAATGGAAAAAACTTGTTATAAATTCATGATTGTAATTTGTATGGGAAACTAATGACTTTTTTAATTTTGTATTTTTAAATGTCTTTAAACTCATGGAACTCAGTAAAAAATTCGGATAAAAGTTCTGGAAGCTCTGCTCCCTGGATTGCTGTGCCAAGTTTTGTGAGAAGGTTATCTTTGTTAACCTGTGAGTCCGTTGCAATGATTTCAAATAAGAGTTTGACAAAGTACATACCCTGAGAAGCCAATTTCATTGGCTCCATAACATGTTTCGCCATTTTATAATTCATAAAAAGACGGAACACATCACAAAAAGTACCAACAGAAACACCAAACATAGATCGAAAAACACCTCCTGTACCCAAATTAATTTGCATTTTAGTTGGTTCAAAGTTTTTAGCCATGTTACGAATCTCATTTTGGAGATCTCGTACTAGTTGTAATGCTTGAGTACGCTCAGAGGAAAGGTTTTTGGGCATCGGCGCGGGGTTTCGGAAAAGTTGTTTCAAAAATACACACTCTGCATTAAAAATGGGGTGGGGACAGTTTTCCATTTGGGTCAAAAATGTAAAAAGGTCTGAAAAGTTTTTCTGGAACTCTGGGTTATCTATTAACAACAAAACTACGTCCATCACTTCATGGGGAAAGGGTTTAATATGTTGAAATTTAAAGATAAGTTCCGAAGCAGAAACGTTTGCGCCCTGCACCAAACTAGTCATGTTTCTGGGAATTGTGGTAATCTTCTGGACTCCAGGCTTGCGATTATGTTTGGCAATAGCTTCATGTAATGCCAAATTTTCAATCAATAGTTTGGAATTGGCCGTGTTTAACGACATCATCGCTCTTTGCATGGTAGCCACATCTAAACCGTTTTAATGATTGTTATATGTTTTTTATTATTTTTCTCAACAACTTTCGACTTATTGGTATGAATTCGTAAAAGGTAAAAAATATTTTTATTATTAACATTGCGATTTTTAATTTAATTATGAAACTCTCAATTTTTGAGTTTTTAGTACCAAATTTTACCAATGCTGTAAGTAATTATGACTATGTTTTTATAAATCATTTAAACGCATAATTTTGTCCCATGAATCTGATTTTTGAGGGGAACAATGCATATCCGATTGAGTGTGAAAGTCGAACGGTGTCGACGAAACAGGTACATCCGCGTCTCGGGGCTCTTGAGATTTTTCCGAAGAGCTATTCGTAATGCTTGTTAAATCCAAGTTCAACGGGATGGGTTTCATTTTATTTTGCGGGCGCAGCGGCGTGATTATAGGTGATCCTGGCGGTGTAACTTGCGAGTCGGAAACTGCAATAGCACTCAATTCAGGCATTCCCGTTAAGGGGTTAGGCGGGGTTTTTTCTTCATCCGAAATGACAATCACGGTATCATCTGATAAATCCGGGACCGGTTTTAAACTTGGCGGGGCTGAAGCTGGATATATATGAATTAGCTCCGGCTGCGACTTGAGCACGCCTTTTTTTATTTGCTCGTGCGAAACCGGTGTCATTTGCTCGGTTTTAATGCGCTTAGCTGCATTTGCATTTTGTCCTTGACCTTTATCCATGCCATATCCAATAAGTGTTAAACCCGACCCAAAATGGTCGATTTTGTCCGAATCACGTAGGCGCTTATGTCGATTAACCCATACGGTAGCTTTTCGAACCTGGGCCGTGGCCACTGCCGAAAGTTCATCCGCTGCGTGGTTATCAATAGCAAAACGTACTGCAGTCCACATAACGTAAGTACTCGGCATTGTTCGGTAATAGTGACTGACATCTGCGATTTTTGCACCCGATTCTATCAACGATAAAAAGCGGTGACAAAACAGTGCTCGTCTGGTGGTTCGCACCCAAGACATGTGACTCAACACATAATCCGTGTTGGGCTGTATACGTGTGAAAGAGTCAACTACAGCAATTGCCGGCGCGAATGTTGGTTTTGGGCTGTCAAGTTTATTATAATCAATGGTACCACATCCATAAAAGGAGATTAACTTGATTAAAAGCTCGACCGGCATCATGGCTAGTAGATTTCCGTATTCCGTGGATTGCATCATAATGTCATTGTATTTTTCCAACCCTTCAACTTCATGGAGCTCAAAACTCGATTTGTTGTTAACTGGCTGTTGAATTGACGCCAAGAATCGTCGTGCAATTCGCAATTCATTTGTGCAAAAAGTTCCTAAAAGAATTCTTGTTAACTTAGACTATTAAAATGTCGAAATGGATTTGATTTGTTTTATATGCACTGTTTTAGTATTCCCCTTAAGCATTTTCCGCCTGGGCCAATAAGCGTTGTCTATTTGATCTAGCATAATGAGGCGGGCCAATCAGCTGCACGCATTTAAGAGCGCGCAAGGTAAAAGGACACAGATTTGGAATAAACATTTTATCAAAAGTCTCATAAATCTATTTGCACAATAATTCTGATAATTTTAACTTTTTTGTATAATTTGCTTTTTTTCATAATTGATAATGTAATTTTTGAATTCTTGAAATATATTTATAACGTTATGGAACCCATGTAAAAAACTATTGACTACAGTGATAATAAACTTTTCCTCCTGGACTTTGCAACCCCAGGTTATGAATAGTTTCCGAGGAGACAGACTCGTATGCTATACGTAATAAGTCAACTTCATTTATTGATATTTCAGGGTTATATGCTTGCCCTATGCAGTTTTCTCGAAAAGTCAAAATATCGTTGAAAATCTGATTGAATTTTGTGATCCGATAGTTTCGTGATTTTTGGTCATATACCTCATAACGAGCCCTGCATGTAGTACAGCCGTCTCTGACCCCGGGTCCCAAGCGGTGTTGGCATTTAACATGAAAATGTAAGTCCATAGCTTGATTAAATGAAGTAGTGCCTAACAGTGCGCGCAAATTAGAGGGTAGACTGTTGAATCTTTCAAATGCACAAAACGGAAAAACTTTGAGCTTGTTGGTTTTAGTCATGTGACTATATTTAGCATCATTTATTGTGAACATAGGGATTCTGAGTCCTTTAGACTCAAGTTTGCGCATGCGTGCCTCATTTCTAACAAAAGTACCATAAAGGGTGTCCCCATTCATGTATCTGAATGATCTATATAAGATATCATAAATTCCCGCCGTATTTTTTGTTCTGAATACTTCATTAAGAAACTTTAATTGTAGTCTTGCATGGTTATTGTATAATGTCAACCATGCTACTTGATTCAAAAGTTTTGCGGCTGAAATTTCTCTCCTCTGATTAAGAGGGACTTTAAGAATGTCGAATAAAATTTTGTTGACTATTGATTGAAGTTTATTATATTGGGCCTTAGAAAAAGGCGGCATGACGCAAATCACGTAATTCAGACTCCCAAAAATATAAGCGTAGGCCGCTTGAAGGAGTTTTTTTGTGGTATCAAACGGCATTAGATTGCGCATTTTTTGTCTTATTCCCATCAACTTATCTACCAGAAATTTGAAATGGTCATTAAAAGTGAGAGATGAATTCATTCTAAAACCCAAAAAAGTAGTACGTTCAACTCTTTTGATAGTGCCATCATGTAAGTGCAGAGTTTGTCGATCAAATGACTTACCGAAACTCAGAAAGCAGCATTTATTGTAATTAAGCGATATTCCTGCATCTTGCAAATAATTCGTGACCATTGATACATTTGCCGCCACAAAATTTTCAAACGCGTCATCGGAGTCTGATGGCTTGCTGACAAATACTAAACAGATATCATCCGCAAACATTTTAAATTTAACTCGTGGATCGGTAAACAATTCTTTTATGCCGTTTATTATGAGATTAAAAAGGAAGGGGGAGACGGGCTCCCCCTGTGGTACACCTATTTCCGGTAAAGGGACTGGTTCGGATTCTTCGCCTTTATGAATTACGATTCCGGTACGCGGTTTCAACAGATTCTCGAAATATGTCATCGAATTTGGGTGCACCACATAACGCAAAGTTTGTAATAAGCAGAAAAATGGTATACTTCCAAACGCATTAGAGGCGTCTAAAGGGATAGCAATAACTTTCGAATATTTTGGTGCATTTAAAATGTCAAATTGTAATTCCGCTAACGCAGTATGTGTGCCTCTTTTGCGCCTAAACCCGTGCTGGTGTTCCGAAAAAAGGTTCTCTTTTTCGGCATAAAAGTTGATAATAGCACTTACAAATTTGCCGACATAACTGCATCCTGGTGCAGGCACCGAAATAAATCGGTAGTGACTGACTGCAGATATCTGTGATTTTTTCCCAATGGGTCGTAATCGGTTGATTCGATATTTTGGACTGTAGTCTCCTAATAAAATATCGTGAATTGCTGCGTTGTAAAAAAATTGTGAAAACTCTTCTGCTAAGAAGGAAAAAAGTCGTTTATTCAGCGGAGATTTATAACCTCTTGTGTGCATTTTCAAGCTCACAATGCATTGTTTTAATGATTCATGTTTCATAATTCCGTCCCAAGCTGGTAAATAGTCCTCAAATCGGAATTTTTTATCAGGTATTGTTACTTTATATTTGCTGTAAAGATCTATCTGACTTACACGTGCAATTTTGTTTTCTGCTCCTTCCCACTGTAACTCTTTGAAATATGCGCTAAATTCGGCTGCTGTAAACTCTTTTGTTAACGCGGAAAATCTGAGTTTTGGGTGAAGCCGTTTGTCAATTTGAAATAATTGATTTGGTTTTAATTCATAACCATCTGGACAATTTGTTATACCGCGACGGTAATCAGCACGAAAACTTTTGTTTGCAAACTTTTTTGTCTGCAAACGAATACGGTTAATTTCAGTTTTAGCCAGAGCCAGCCTTTGCTGCTCGACACTATTACCATTATCCCCCTGTTCGGTTAATAAATCGTTTATAATTTTCAAATGCTCTGACAATGCACACTGCAACATTCTAAAGTGATGAGATTCGTATGATAAAATCGGTTTGAATTTTTTAATAATTAATTCTTGTCGTGTTTCCGGGCACAGAATATCAAAAGCAGTATTTAAAATGTTGAAAAAGGTTTCAGAATAAGAGTGTCCAGGGTTGAGTTGCGCGCGATTAATCGACGTTTGATAACCTTGGCTGGCATCTATTCGCAATTGGTGTGCTGTACCGAGTATGGAATCATTAAACCATATTCTTTGAGCAATTTCGACCTCTTTGAGGCATTCGGCTACATAGGGGTATAGTACTGTAGAGAATAAGTAAATTTGCCATGCGCTCATTTCTGAGCGTTTAAAGTAAAACGTGCCTGTTTTTTCAACACCAAATGTTTGCTTACATATCAGGTCCATAATTTTGTGTCCGTCATTTGAGGCAAGGTCCCCTGTATGCATATTAAATGATTTAATGTCCAGGTCTTTTGTCAAAAATATATCGATGGCTGTAGAATTATTGTTTGTTCGAAAATTTGTATCTTTGCCTTTTGTGGCGTGACCGTAGCTTGTTATTAATGGTAAAAGTGCTCTACAAAATACTGTTTCCCCCGCTCTTGGGTTAAGTAAAATTGCATTTAAGTCACCAGTCAGTATGGCTGGTACTTTTCTTTGAAACTCGACGACTTCCTGGACTGTGGCTAAAAAATCCAAATAGTTATATGGGTGACTAATAGGGTCCCGTCCCTTAAAAGCCGCCATGTGCTTTCTTTTAGGTGAGTCTACGTTGGGTTTGTAGAAAGTGCATATATTTACATGAATTTCGGGAATTTTAATATAAATCATTGTGAAAGGGGGGTCTAGTTGAATTTGTTTTGCTGTAGGAATAATAAGGTGATTAATAATAATAGCCGAATATATCCAGAATTTACCGTTATGTGGCACTGGTTTATGATAGAAAGCGGTATGATTAGGTGTTAATCGAAATCCGTTTTCATAGTATTTCGCCTCGTCTTGAAGCTCACAAACACAAAAAACTGCACATTCAGGGAAAGTGTTGAGAAGTTTCCGTAATTGATACTCTGGTCTGTTTAAATTAACCGATATTACCTGTATATTACATATTGTATCGGATAACTGCGGCGTAGGTATTTGCATGTTCAGACTGGGAAGGTGGACTGTATGATTGTTTTCTGTGACAATTGAAATCGGGTCTGAAAAATAAGACATAAATTTACGATTTTGGAATACTTTTTTCAGACTAGGCATCTGTGCCGGGGGCCTTACAGAATTTTGTAGAAGTGTATCCGCCATTTTGGGAATATGAGCATTAGCTGTTATACTAATAAAGTTTGTAATATGTTGCACTATTGGTCCTAACTCTGAGTTATTTGCACTAAAACGTTTGTCGCCAATAACTATATCATTGTCATTAATGCGAATTTGTGGGAATTCCGCAGGTAAATCCAAAACATGACTGTTTTGGGCGATTTGCCACTCTAAATCATCTGCCGAATTCTGATTAGGGTTCACAAAGATGCGGGCCTTCTCAATAGGTGAACAACTGGGTTCTAAATTTTTACTTACTTTAATTGGAGTTTTGTTTTTTAGGCATAAAATTGGCGGTAAAATCGGCGGTAAAATTGGTGGTAAAGTGCATGTTGTATAAAATGGCGCATCGAAAATGTTTGATAGTTGTGCCGTATCGGGAACAGAGTTATTCTGGGCTGAAATGAATTTGTTATTTGATGTTTCATTAATCTTTCTGTACCTGAGTATGGAGCTAATCGGGGGTAACGAAATCTCAGTACCGGGCAACAAAACTTCGGTAATGTATTTACGACATCCCTGCACTCCAAACTCTGGTATGACAATGTTTTGGTCGGTAAAAACTTCGACTATTGCCAAAAACATTTGATGCGATATTCGCGGTAAAATGGCTGTCCAGTGCTCATATGTGCGTCCTAAGTGCAAAAGCCCCTTGAGGTACTCCTTTTCTGCCAGGTCTAGCATGAGAGTTTTGAGTTTTTTGCTCAAGTGTAACAACTCGAGTCTGTCATCATGCCGGCGTTGTACAACCTCCCATTCAGAAAATAGAAAAAGTGCTGCACAAAGTACATGCGCTGGTTTAGAAATGCACATATTGAACCATTTTCGGAGATTTTTGGGTCCCGAAAGACGCACCCTGACCCCCGGTGGGAAAGCCGAGTTAACCAAGTTGGGGTCCAAATCCGCAGCATTTTGGTCAAAAGAGGGGTAGGCCGTTAAATTGCCGTAAGACACCAGTGAGCGCACCGGAAATTTTTTAACAATTAATTGGGAGTTTCCCTCTAAAAAACTTATGCACTTGTCAACAGTAGTGTCCATGTGAATTTCCGGATGTTTTAAAGCATCAAAAAATTCAACACCCACTCGCATTAAAGGGTCCTCACCTTCCTCGGGGTTAAGAAAGGAGATGTCCTCGTCGGATAAGTATCCTCTTTGTTCTGAATTCTCAAGTGACCCCGGCCGGTTTTGGACATAAATCCTAGCGGGTTTTTCTGCCTTATCAGATTTTGCTCGTGTTACTGCTGGGCTGCAGTTTTTGGTGAAAATGTCAAATAGAGGCGTAGGGGGTAAAGTACTGACTAGCTCAAGTGATTCCAATGAACCATCCAGAACCGAAACTTGTGGCATATCTTGGGTGATAGGGACCTGAGTATCCGGGGGGCTGTCAACAATTAAATCAGCTGGGAAAAGCCTTTTTTTAACTTTGGGAATTGTCTTTACAGGGGTAAGCGAAGCGGCTACAGAAATTTCAGCAGTTTTGTGAATGACCGTGGGCATAGTTGTATCACTGCCAGATGTATTTGACGTAGGCGTATACACATTAAAAAAGTTTGTACCGTCATAAGCGTTTTCATTGACCTCCTTTTCAGGATCATTACTGTTAACACTAAAAGGTTGAGTAATTTCATCGTCAAAATCAAATGAAATTGACCCAACAGAAGTTTCTTCGGGTGAAAAACTTGCGTCCGTATCTAAGTCATAATGAGAATAATCAGATTCAACAGATTTACTATCCGACAATGCACTGTGTGAACTTACTGTGTCGACAAAGGGTACAGTTTGAACCAACCTTGGTACTTGGGATTGAGTTTTAGGAGGGCTAACGCCAGCCGTGGGCAGAGTTTGTCCACCTCGTTTACCCAACAACTCGGTGAGCTTGTTGATTTCGGCTTCTGGATCTTGTGTTTTAGCATAAGTTATGGACGAGCCTGGCACAGCATCATTGAGGCCCAAAGCTGCAGCCGCAACCGGATTTTTTTCGTCGCGTTTATTTTTCGGAATCAATGAACGACCCGCTGCGAGACGCGCCACCTGGTTGGTCTGATTTACATATGCATTGTCCATGGACGAGCTATTCAAACTCGGCTGAAGCGCCACCACTTTAGTCGCAAAATCACGTGCATCTTGATCTGCTGTGACCTTACCATCTGAAATCATACGATACAGGTTGTAGTTAAGAGCTTCTTGCCACATAATATTGGCACCGTTCATTACAGTGGTGTCCTGCGTCAGTTTATGCATAGCTGAGTTTTTACGGTCATACTCCAGGATCTCATCCTGAATTTGTTTCCGTACTTCTTCCATAATTGATGCATAATGCTCGTCCAAATCATTACGTATCATCGCGGTGGTACTAATGGGATTACTTTGAGGCGCCCGAAACTGGAGCTTCAGGATATCCTTGATTTTGGTTGGCATGGCACCAGTATTGGTTTCAAAGATTTTAATATTCTCCTTCAACCAACGATCTTGTAATTCCTGCGGTAACAGTGCATACTTCTCGAGTTCTGGTACCTCAAGCGCAGTAATGCGTGGGTGTGGTTGGACGTGTTTATTCGGATCTTTAGTGGCCTCAAAAAGCCAAGCATCCTCGATAGTGGTACCGTCCTGTCGAAAATAATTGAATTTACTGGTATAAATACCAGTTCCGACAATTTTCTCTGCATCTGCAATGGCCTGTAGTTGTTGGGGGTCCGGTTTGGCATACGACATTTCACTATTTCTTATGTGAAACATCTGCGTCCTAGACGTCTTGCACCCCGTGATGTCCAGAAGAAAACGCTCCGGTAACTTACCTTCGCCTCGAAGATAGTTTGCTTCAGCGAATACCCGTTTGCCCGGCGAACCAGCAGTGTCGTGATGAATCACTCGGCGGCGATGGAAGTAAAGAAACCGTATGAACCGATCCCAAGTGGGCACAGTGAGTACCCAAGCGGGTTTGGCTAGCGGCTGCCGTGGATCTTGGGAGAATGCCTTTGCAATGATTTCACAAATGTCAGTAAGGCCCCAAAATGAAAAATAGTTCAGTTGCATATTACAAAAGTTTGCAATTGTGAACATTTTATACAATTTGGTTGGTAAGTCACCTTGCAGCTCAATCGTACTGACTGTACATTCTTCCGCTTTATTTGGGTCGCCACTGTACTCCTTCAGCTCATAATCACTGTCTCGAACCCCATAACGACGCAGTAAGCGGCGCAGTTGCTTCAACGTTTGATTTTTGAACCGAAAAGTGAAAATCGTGTCATTTGGCCTTGGCCGATGATAATCAGCGCCGCCCAAATTGCTGACATCGATTTTCTCAAAAATGAAGGTAGTATTCTCGCACCATTGAGCAATTGGGAACTTGGGATTTACCGCCACTAGTGGCAGACTGTCTCGAGCTTGTTTTGCTAAAATAATTTGTTTATATGTGTGTTCAGCAATAAACTGTTTTAATTTTATATGGTCATTCAATGTACAGTGCATTTGAGTATTATTGTCCTTTGTATAATTGTTCTTATTGGGTGATTCGTATATATTATTTATACAGTGCATAGATAAGCTTGGCTTCACGGGTTTGTGTTTTAGAGTAGTTTGATCGTGACAATGCATGTAATAAGTGTTTTCTATATTTTTTGGAGTTTTTGTACTTTGTGTTGGGCGGTTTAACCCATTACATCCTATAATGTATGGAGCAGATGTCTCATTGTCTGATGAAAACACCGCAGAGCTTACATAGGAGGCCGTATCCGTAATTTCTGTAAATCCAAATGATTCAAAATATTTATTTAAAATAGTACCTGGTTTATCATGATTAGACTGGCTGCGCTGCCGCTTCCCTTGATTCCGTTGAGAGTCATTGGAAGGAGCCCGCTCTGATTTATTAGACGCTGATTGATGTCTAGCCCGTTGACTATTGTTCGAATTATTGTCATTATTCGTAGGCGGGGTGGAGACACTCATGGAGCGATCACGATTTTCTTGGTTTCCGCGACCAGAACGGCCTGTTCGACCATTATTATCGTGAGTTCGACCCCCGCCGCGCGACCAATTATCTCTACCTCGGCCACCTCGGCCTCCTCGGCCTGCTCGGCCGCGACCTCGGCCTCGGCCCCTGTTAGGAAAGAACGACGGTGCCATACTATGGTTAGAGTTTTTCAAATTGTTTTACTGGTTTTTCAGTCTTGACAAAATTTTAAGATTCCATGTTTTTTAAACTTTTCTAAGACGTTTATTATATTGTTTAAAGGTTTTTATTATATAAGTTTTTTATATATTTTGATTTATAATTTGAGTTATTAGGTATTACTTATTCCTTTTGTTTTTTTGTTTGTTTGTTTTTGAGTTTTTGTAATGTTACGAGCCTCCCCAAAGGTACTGTAGATTAAAGGTAAGTGATTGATAGATTATTTTTAATTGAAAAACTCAAATTTACGGATTTCTCTATACGGTGTCACTTATCGGGAAACGTCTGTAGCAATATCTTTAATAAGTTTTTATTTTAAAATAAAAGTAAAAATAAATAGTGTTTTTTCCAATTTTGTATGATAATATGATACGGTAACCAATTTGGCTAACTTTATGCAATACTGCCTACGCGCCCAATTTGGGTCGGAGCGACAAAAATGCAACGTATTTTTATAAATCTGTCTTCGAGTCACTTGCTCAAAAAACGGGGTTTTTCCAACTGGGTACAAAAAACGCTTTAGTGTTTTCAAGCCGTTTTCCAAGCTTTGGAGTGATTTATTAATCCCTATTGTATCCAGTCCAAATCTATGTTTTATACGCACTTTTCAAATAACTTTGCAGAGAATCTGGTTTTACGAAGAATTTTGTAAGTTTGTAATACGATTGGTTGTGCTGGAAGCTTTAATTTAATATTGCTATGTATAATATACAATGCACTGAATCTAAGAATTCTATTTCTAACTGCGGTGATTTTTCAAATTTTCTAATTTATGTGTGATTACACATTGTATTTGTAGTATTTATTTCTTGAATTGTATTTATTTGTTATTTTTATATGAATAATTTGATTATTTATATAATTTCTTAATTATTTTTTAAATAAATTTTTTAAATAATTATTTAATTAAATATAAATAAACTAGATTTTATAATAAAATCTAGTAAGAAGGGCCAAAAAGAGAAAAAACTCTTTTTGGCTATTTTTACTTTCAAAAGATGAAAGTAAAGTGACTCCCCTTTTATAGGGGAGCCTAGTAAGGGCCAGAGCTTGGTACAGGAGAGTACACGAAACCCTAACCCTTGCTGTTTCCCTAGTGGGAAAGAACAGCCCAGAGACCGCAGAGGATGCGAGACTCTGATAACCTTAATATCAAGGTAGGCGAGCTGCGTTTGGCGTATAAAAAAGGGTAAAAAACGCCAAGTAAAATTCTGCAAAAAATCGAGAAAAATAATTGGCTCGAAAAGCGATGTTAGTCGCTTGGCCGCTCAAACGCAACTAAAAAGCGGGGCTGAATATGCGCGTGTAACCAGTCCCATGACAAACAGCCCCTATGCGAGTGTGACAAGTACTATCAGAAAAAG
>SCLG01000960.1:0-24854 GCA_004367875.1 Oikopleura albicans
CTCAATCCCCCAGTCAGTTATTTTGGGCCAAATCAGTTTTGTGGTAAATTATTTGCCAACTAAAAATTATTTGCTGACAACTTTGTATTTACGTTAAACGGAATTTACATTTTTAAGGTTCAACTTAGTCGTAAATTGAGGGTCTTAAGGGTGGTAGGGTCGCATTTTTACCCACCCTTAAACGTCAATAACTGTAGTTAACTCTTGCGCTCCCATTTTAAATCTCCTGTTGTGTCATTTGGCAATTTATTGCTTGAAATTAATGGCCCAGGCCGTGTCTAAGTATTTCGATAAGTCCATAAAACAAAAATGAGCGGCTGAATTTTATAAATTACTTGGAATTATTAGATACGTTCAATTTTGCGTGTAATAAGAGGAATACCGTATACAAATATTAAAACCGGTAACCAGATGTCAATTTCTAGTTAATTGGTAATTAGTCTTAAAATAATTGTAGCAGGCATATCAACTAAATACAAAAACCCGATAAGGGCTAACTCTTATCGGTTTCGAGCTTTTAACGAAATAAATTAAAACAGCGCCATAGGGGAGTTAATACACCACGTGTTTATCGGGCCACCTACGCCTTCAAAAACCGGCCCGATAAACGCACATAATTGGTGAACATAATTTGGAACATAAAGACACACTTTACTATAACTTATAGTCTATAAGCAAAGTACCTGAACTACAGTTGTATAATTTGCTTAGAATGGAAATTATCTCACTGACATTTGACCTTGACATAAAATAAAAATCGATTAGAATTAGTCGAGTCATTTTATCTGAGGTACAGATAGCTAAGTGTTAGGGTGTTCCGCGAACTGCTGATTCAAATGCAAATTATTCATAGGAATGTTTGTACCACCATCCAAGATTATTGCGAATAAACTAAACGAAAAAAAAAACGATTTAAAATATTCAGACTCTTCCGATCCATGTCAAATAGTTAAACTTATCCACTTTATCTTCTTGGATTGGACACGATGATTCGGGTTGGGACGTGAACTCTCTGAAAACTCGCAAACATTTTTTTTACTTTTGACAATCCTGTTCTAATCTCTAAAAAGTTGCGTATATTTTTTAGAAATTCTATTCATTTTCTATTCATTATCTAATAAAAATTAGTTGGATTAAATGTTAAATAGGGGGAGCGCCAAGTAAGGGCACGCCAAGTAAAGGTAGGTGGGCGCCAAGTAAGGGTAAGTTTTATTTCACGAAAAATTTCGCTGCCAAGTAAGGGTACGCCAATTAAAGGCAGATAAGGGTATCCAATTCAAACTTTTTTTTTCTCTATGATTATTTGTGTACTTTAAATATATTTCTAATAAAATTATAGAATTAACGCGTCAGCCTTATACCAAAATAAGACAAACTTGGTAAAAGTGACAACGCCAAGTAAGGGTAGGGGCGTCAAGTAAGGGTAGGTTTGGGAAAATACGAAACCTATCCTTACTTAGCGCTCCCCTTGTAGTAGTATCATCGGTATTTTGACACTATCGGAGTCATAAGGCTTAAGCCTGTCACGATATGGGCGATCTGTCAAGATATGGGAGCACCGACCGTTCCACCACCTTTGTGAATGGTTAAATTCGAATGGTGTCGGAATATTCATTTTGGTACTTACAAGCAGTGTTGGAAAAGTTGGCCAACGCTCAAAATTTCCCCAACGCCCAACGCAAGCGTTGGCCAACGCTCGGATTTTTCCCAAGTCAATTCTGAAAAAATATTTTCGTCTTTGGTTCGTGCAATGGTGTCTTAATCTAGCAAAAGCTGCTTCTTATTTTTAGAACTGCCGAGTTTTTTTCTGGGCTTAGTCGAATTCAACCAGAGCTTAGATGGCATCTAATGACTCCATTTCAGCCCTAATCNTAATCAAATATTTTAAAAACATAGTGCTAAACTTAAAGTTAACTGTCCATCAATTAAAAAAAAACGGATGGTTAACTGCAAATTGCACAATAGTGGACAGTTAACTGCGCACCGTGCGTAATACTAAAATTATAAATTAAAGTAAAAAATTACTTATCCAAATATGACCACTTTAAGTGTGGTATCTTTTTATGTCTAAGAACGAATTCGTTCTTAAATGACTCGTAGTCATTGTCGTCATAATTGGGTAGGATAAATCCTAATCTTCGGCTGATTTAGCCGGGTGGGTGGGGAGCCAAAAATTTTGTTCAGGTATGTTCTAGAACTCATTTTTGGGCTCTTGATTCCATAAACTTGATGAAATCGAAAATCATCATTTGGCTAAAGCGTATTTTGCCAAAGAATTATTTTTAATTTAATTTTCGTTTATTAAATCTCTGGCTTACCCGTAGAGTATAATCTTCGAATGTCTCGTTTTTCTCCAAATTTGTTTTGGCTCGCATGAGATATTCTAGAAAAATTAGTTACATTCATGATAAATCTCAATGCAACTCTTTTTTATTTTAAAACTAATACTTCCAAGGGAAATTACATCTAACTCGACCACGCGTATTATTCTTATCCAAATATGACCACTTTAAGTGTGGTATCTTTTTATGTCTAAGAACATCTTCTTTTTCTATTACATAGTTGAACTTTGGAAACCTACAATTAACAGCAATCACCATAATTACTAGCGGGTTCAGTCACCATATTTAATAGAAAGGGATACACGAAACAAAGATTTAGCGTGGTAGTGATTTATTCCTCGGGAATTTTTAGTTATGAAGCAATATACAGTTAAGGGGTAAGCAATTCATCAAACTCTGTGGTGGTAAGGTGTAGTTTGATGCGCCAGTTGATTTGTGGGTAGAAACGATGCCACATGTATACTGCTGGTGTGTAGATTTTATTCTGTCCTATTATTGCTGTAAGGATTTCGTCATTAGGTATAGTGTTCCGCCGAACCGAAATTGTGACATATTCATTGAGTATGTTAATAATGTCAAATTGTTCGATGCGCATTCTAAATAAATTCAAAACTTTTCCTTACAGCAAAATGCTTGACATTCGTCGGGCCAGGTAATCTTCACAAGCCGTTGTGATTTGTTTAATAATCACTAGGTAAGTCGCGACGGGATCTTCTTTCCATGGGAAATTATCACATGCGACCCATTCGTCTAGACCATTTTGTTGCTCGAGCGTTTGCTTTTGACATCCCACTTTTTGGACGATGTATACTTCATTGGTCGGTTTAACGATAACGGTATAATAGCCGTCGGGCCCCGGAGTCCAGTTAACATTGGCGTTAAAGATGGGAAATGCTTGATTTTTGAACTCCCGACTGTTCAATAACTTACGCAATGAAATGAACTCGTTCCAGATGTGTTTCTGCCACATGATGTATGGCAGCTGAGCGGCTTCAACAATAAGGGTCAAAATACGTGTAAAATTGTACCGCTGCGTAGTTTGAATTTGTTTAAGCTGTTCCAAATTTACTTTGCCTAAGGAAGGTGCTGTAATCATACTGGCCGTTAATGGTTCCGCTGCGGTGAGTTTTTCCAAAATATGGGTTTCAGTATTACGTAATTCAGGCTGAAATTGCTTAATCATATCGTAATAAATGTTCTGATTCATTAAAGTGACCGCGGGTTTTATATTATGCCAAATGGTCAAAATTTCCCTGGGAATATCAGCCTGTGTTTTAGCCGCTCTCGCCTTATCATGTAACTTCTGCACGGTTGAAAAAGCGATATCCATTTCGGGATAAACTGTGCTGTCGAGTTTATCATTTAGCAAGGTTAAGTACTAAAGAAATGTTTAAATGAATAAACTAATTGTGATATAATAATGAGTGAATTTTAGTTTTATGGTTAGTAACTCCGTCATTTTAATGACTTGAAACCCTAAAAACCCTTATACTAGATTACGAATCAAAGTTGTTTTATGAGAATTTGATTAAATTATCTGATATAAAGGCTTTTGAAATCCAACAAAATTATTGTTTATGTTTATTTGTCTATTGACGAAAGCGAAATTTTTAACTCGTGTATTTTAACTCAAGCCTAAAAATAGCTCCATTATTGTTATAAATTTTTACTGTACTTTTCATATTTTACTGTAAAATTTATACCTGGTCGTTAGGAGTCCGCTCATTTCTTTGCATCAGCATTACAAAAAGCACCCGATTTTTAACATATGTAGTCATTTTGCGTTTCTAGAATTAATGCAGGTTCAAGTATTTTTAATGTGATGTGTATTCCTAAGGAAGAATTTTTTCAGTGATGTGATACACCATTTTTCGCCAGAAAATGACGTATACTTGACATGCTTTGACTAGGCTCGGGATGTTTTTCTTGAATTGCCGGATAAGTGTCAAAGTTTGTAACAAATTCCGGCTATTCATGATGCGAGCAAGATCGTTTAACCAAACGTCAAGCTGTTGCAAGTCATTGACCGCCGCATTAAACATGGGGTATTGTTTTTTCAAGAGTATGCGTAACGGGTTGTAATCCCGGACCCATTCAATTTCGGATAGCACCTCAAACATACGTCTCATCCATTTTCGGTAAGAAATGGTACAGTGTTTTAGTAAAATTCGGTGCTTTCTCAAATTAAATTTGACAGGGGTGCCTCGGATAATGCGTAGCATATGGACTTTAAGGTCAACTATCATGAAATTTGACATCAGGACTAATCGTCGATTGTCTTGGACATTGGTACGATAGTACAGGAAGTCTTGAATCGTCTTCACGCGTCGCATTATAAATCGATCTTTCTGCGCAGGTTTCATTTTAAGGCTTCGCATTCTAGTAGTAAACTTTAAATGAAATATTGTACTTTTAAGAGTGTACTTGTATAATGAACTATTCCTTGGGAAGAAAAATAATGAAAATGTGTTCAGGGGTTAAAAGTCTGTGCGATTTTTTCTGGGTCCCGTGCCCATTGCACAGTAGTTATCTGCCAAACTTGTTCGTTCGTAGGTATATTAATATTTGGGCCCAGAAAAACTCGATATTTTCGAAACAGTTCGTGGGTTTCAAGGATGGTACAGACGCGCGCGCGCCGATTAGCAACGCGCGAAATAAAACGTAATTTTAAGCGCATTTCTGGTATACTAGTGCGTTTTATGAGCATTTTCAGGAGGGATTTAAAGACATCTATTTCTCAGTTTGGTTCTTCTAGAATGTATCCCAGAATCATACGAATAAACGGTGCGACTTTCATTTTCTTAAATTATTCATTTACTGTAATTATGTAAATTTAATCAAAAATGTCCATGTTAAGTATGGATTCACGCAGTTTATCACTTTTTTGTTTTCTTAATTGTTTAGCAGTAAGCTTAACGGGTTTAAAGATTCCTAAGGAAGATTGATCTGGTACAATATTTCTTTTCTTTGGCGTTAAAGAGTTGAAGCCAGCTTTTTGAATGCGCGCTGCTGCGCCGTTGATGGTGGTTTCATTCATAGTAGTTCTATAGTACGCAGGCATCGCACTATTTGTAGTCCAGCCTAGTAAGCTTTTCATGGCTGTTTCTGGTACGTCTGCTATATAGCATTGTTTTAAGACCGAATTACGTCCCGAGTGTGCTCCAATTTTATTAGGGCACTCAGAAATGCGATTCCAGATTCGAACCACCGAAGTGGTTTTATTTTGGGCTTTGATGGAAAAAACTTGGGGGTCTGAGCCTGTTGGTTTAGATTTACGTTTCCACCATTTCATCAGGGGTTCGAGATCTATTTGACAATGTGGGCCTACTAGAACGGTCCGTTGGTCGTTTCTCTCCGACAATTTATTGTTTTTTCCGGCCCTAATGGGCATGCATAAAAAACGATTATTATCCGTTTCTTCATAAAATAAATCATTCCAAAAAAGGTCTAGTATTTCTCCGGTTCGGGCCCCTGATGTAATGGATATTGCGAGTGCGATGCCTGCGGCTTTGTAATTAATTTTATCATGATCTATCAATTTTTGAATAATCGGGATAACATTTTCGATTGTAAATGTGTCCGCTTTTTTGATAATACATAAAGATTCTTTTCCCAAGGAACCGCCCAGCCGATTTGCGGCGATTTTGATTTTTGCGCGCCGTTCCATGCACAGTAGTCCCTGTCGGTCGAGCACGCGCATCAGCGCTAAAGACATCTGCTTGATGACTCGTGGTTTCATTCGGTGCGTTTTATCGATTTCTTTACGTCGAGCCTTTACCCATAAGTGAAAAAATTGCACTATGCTATCGTCTGACATGCGTCGCCAATGTAATTGTTGTGCCATTGCAAATTGTAACATAGTTTTTCGACATTTATTGGTTAGGCGCTCCAGCTCCGATTTTGGCATGTTCTATAAATATCGCTAATTTATACTCCAATTTGAGAGTAGATATATTTCCTAGGGAAGAAACAGTTCAATAAAGCGTAATATGTAATAAAAAAGGGTGACTTTTTAGTTTTATGGTTCATAACTCCGCCTGTAAGGCTTGAAACCCGAGGGTTTTTATATAAGTTTTAGTGATCGAATTCGGTCGTGATCTATAATGAACCGGCGAAACTCAGACCCTTAATTTTTTATATAATTACCCTAGAAGTCAAACTTAATTATATATGCGATATTCGCTGCCCTGCATCGTGCGATTTATAGCAGCTAATGCGGGCGCAATGACTTGGACTCGGTATACCGCGCTTAAAAAAGGTAAGAAAGTAGTCATTCTCAGAATAAAAGGTGCGCGTAGTACAGCTCGAATTAATAGTTTGTGCTTTCTAATTGTCCTTTTCATACAAAAAGACAGCATCCGACGGGCGACTGATTCGGAAATTTTTGCTCCTTTTTCGGTTACATATTTGAGGAAGAGCACTAACATTTCTCGTGCTAACTTTCTACTCTCCGGCATTATCTTAATTTAAGTAATGTTAAAGTTTTTTAAGTTTACAAATGAGCGATATTTCCTTGGGAAGTTAAACAGTATAGTAGTGTTATTTATGTTGCTGTTTAAAAGAATTATAACATCAGTTTTTTATCGTTTTTTACACATCTCATTTGTGTGTTGTGATATAAATAAAGTGTGAATTTTAGTTTTTTGGTTAGTAACTCCGCCAATTTAATTTTAAATGACTTGAAACCCGAAAAGCTCTATGTTAAATGAGAGGTCAAATTTCTGGTCGTGAGTTTGGAAATTTGATTAAATCATCGCAAATATGGGCTTTTAAAATCAGACTTTATGTACGTTCGTTGTTTTTATTTTACGAGGACTGGTTTTATAATTTTTCTTCTAGCTGTGCTAAATTTATGTTATTTTTATATGTTATAACTCTTTTCCTTTTTCTTTCCGCCCCGAGTTGGTGGTGGTGTTTGATGCGAAATTGGTTCCGCGGTTTCGACTGGCGACGTTTCATTTGAACTGTCCGTTTGCTTCCGCGTTTTTCCCCGTTGCCGTCGCTTTTGACGCCCCCGTCCTCGGGCGTTATTATTTGTTTGATTATTTGGCTTTTCCTGTGGAAATTCTCTCTTTCGACCTCGACTTCGTCGTCCTCCACCCCGTGGCGAAAAATAAAGTGTGCGGGCTCGTTCGACGGTATCGTTGATTTCTTTTCTCTTTATGGCTAGGGTCGCCCGTTTCACCTCCGTTGTACGTTTTTCGCGGATGAGCTGTTCATTACGGCTGTTGGACTTTGCGGGGAGTTCTAGTTCGCCGCGGATGCCTACGCCCTTTGAGTTGGCGTGCCATATGCCTAGCATATTTACTTCATATTGACTCTTAAGATGTCGAAGTAATAATGTGGAGCATGTGTCAAGCATGGCTCGGCGCGATAGGCCGGAAAGTGCCATTTGTCTCAGATCGGTGATAACACAGCGAATTTGTTCCAGCATTTCTGGACCGTGATTTTGATCGAAACATCGCATGTAGTTTTCAAGAAAACGGATCATCGTCTCGAGATCCGCTTTTTTCATTTCCTCTGTTAAATGTTATAAATTTTATTACGTGTAAATTCGACGTATTATACTGCTTTATCAGTTCTGTAAACTTGTATGTTATATTATTTTCTTATCTCAGTTTTCGTAAATTTAACATATAATTTTCCCAGGGAAATACAATTTATATTTATGCATTCGTATACTTATAGAACGTTATATCTTGAGTCCTATTTTTAGTTTGTGCATTATTTATAACACTTGCCAGGAATAAGCAACATATTAACAAATTCTCTGCCTAATTTTTGTTCATCCGGTTTGTCGTCCTGTTGGACGTAACTGGGTGCAAAATCCATCGCTTCCATCCAAACTTTCCGAACGTGATCGTAACGTAAGGTGGCGCAACCCATATCTCGTTTAATTTTTTCCATTTCTTTCAAGCACTGAAATAAATAGGATTATTTTGTGTCAGTAATTTTGGAGTATTCTTGTATTCTATTTTTACTATACAAATTTGTATTTCGAAAAGAAATAGTTTGAATAATTTGTACTGCTTTTTAATACGCTCTCCGCTGGGGGCGTTCCTGATATATAATCTAGCCAATCGGCGGTACACTTAATTTTGTTTTTGACTCAATTTTTTCGACTTACTTTTTCAACCATTTCGTCGGCATGATCTTTTGCCGTCATTAGTTTTTTGCGTCGCTGAACTTGTTCTTCTAACTCCGTTTCCACGTCCTTTAAGTTTAGGTTTCGGTTAAACATTTCACGTTCCTTGGGAGTAAAAGTGTCTTGTTTGCCTTCTGCAACTTTTTTATCGACGACTTCTTTTAACTTTAACGCGACGCGCATTTTGAGCTCGATTCCTCGTTCTCGTTGTACGCGACGATGTGTATCGGCAAAGTCTTCTTTGAATACTTTTAAGTCGGCACTTTTTCTCGTATAACGCTCAGAATCCGGGAAACTACCAATACGTGACATAGCCTGTGATTCCGTTATTTCGCGCCATCGCCCTTTGCGCGACAACGATTTCGAAATTTCGAGCTCTTTTGAAGTCGAGCCATATCGTTCGGCGACATTCCGTTGATAGTCCCGCAGAGTTTCCTCCTGCTGCTCTTGTTCGAATGGGTTCATGCCGATTCCAATTCTATGTTAAATAAAAAGGAAACATTATTTCGTGCATGTTTATTTATATAATTCCTTGGGAAATTCAAAATCTTTAAGGTAATATATTCCAAGGGAAGGTAATAAAATTGTTTTCAATTTATCGGACAATAGTATGCCATCTTTGCCGAGCAGTGGTAACACGACGATTTATTTGTCGTATTCGATCTAACAAAAAATTGCGAAATTCATCGTGTAAAAAATCCGCTATCCAGGCCAAAATGGCGCCGCGTTTATTTGGTAAGTCACTTATTCGCCTTATTTTTTGTCTCATTATGCGCTCAACTCGAGTGTCCATTTCGGTTCGCCGTAGTCTATTTAATATAAGTAAAAAATAGTCTTTATTGCCGATGAGAAGCGGGTGATCGGCGCGAATTGGTGCGCGAATAGCCTCGGTTAATATATCCATATTCTAAAATTAACTTTTTATTAGTCATGGTATGCGCCGTTATCTTAATATAATTATGACTATTATATTTCTTAAAATAGTTTATAAATTTTATTTTCCCAAGGAATTTTATATGTTATGAATCAGGGCGAAGGTTTGCAGGTTTTTGGGGTGTTCTTCATAAAACCCAAATTCAGTAATCTTTTCGGATGGTATTAACGTTATCGGCTCCGAAAATTTTTCCGTTAAATTAATTAATTTACATTTTGGGTCTACTGTGGCCCAGATGGGTATGGTGCGCCACGTGTGAAAAATTAAGACCCAATTGTTATTTTTTGCTAATTTAATAAGCCGCTCTGCAATTAAGTGAACAATAGGTTTTGGCGGAAAGGCGTAAATATTCATGTTATTCCAAGCGGAAAATTTTAATGCGTTTGTGGCGTACGCTCGATCATCAGGTGTTTCGAAGACATATTTTTTAGTAATAGTATTACTACTATTTGCTAACAAATCAATATGAAAGTTAAATCCGCATATGCGTTTTAACCTGCGTATAACATTAGGGTTTAAAATTTCGTCGTTCCAACTTAGTGCTCTACTTGGCTCGTCTGCCTTTTGATCCAGCGTACTACACCATTGAATTGAAATGGTGGCGCCTGTTTTTAATGCGAGCAAGTTAATAGCGCGTATTATTTTATTCAGTTTGCAATTTCGCGCGCCGGTTAAAAAACAGGTTTCAACGGCTTTATTATCGCACATGAATAAAATATTACGATTTTTAATGCGCGATTCGTATTTTTCTAAAGTAAATAATATTGCTTGGGCTTCTTTTAAGTGAATGGGCCAAGCGGCTTGTTGGGGGTTAAATTGAACTGAATCTCGAATGCCCCATTCTTCTACGATCACTCCTAGTGCGAAATTAGAGGCATCAGTGTAAATTACAATTGGGTTTGCAACCACTGGTGTCGCTGTGTCCCAAGTTTTGTTAATTTTAAATATGCCCAAATGTTTTTCTGACCATAGTTTGAATTCGAGGGCTAAGTCACGAATGATATAGATCAAGTCTGTATCATGAGTGTGCGTTTTTATGGCTTCGGTCATTTCTCGTATGTATAATTGCATGTTGGGCAATACTACGAGAAATGAGCAACATTTGCCGCGGAGGCGCTCGAGATCCTTCCGAGAAATTACGCGCGCATTTAAAAAGTTTTGAAATTGGTTTTGAAAAGCTTGCCACTTATGGGCCGGAATGGATATAGTTTCAGATAGGGTATCTAATTCAAAGCCGAGAAATTCTAATTTATGAGTGGGCAAGAAAACACTCTTTTTGATAGATATAAAGCCGCCCGCTGCAATCTGAACTGCTGTCGCTACGATAACTTCCCAGGGAATAATTTCACCTGTACACATTTTCCGGGTGATTTCTGGGTCTTTTGGATTTTTAATACAAATAAGGCGGTCATCCAAATATAAAAATATTGTAATGTTATAAACTTTCCGAAGGAAATTCACAATTACTGAATTTTGTAATTGATAGTATGCTGGGACCGTAGAAAAACCAAACGCCGCTGCTGCGAAGTTAAAGTAATAGCCCGCCCAGAATTGTGTCGCGACGTTAATGGAATCGGGCTCAAGCAAAAGATGATGAAAACCCGATTTATCGTCTGACTTGACCAATAAATCGCCTTTCTCTAAATATTTTAATGCGAGATGGATATCATCCATTTCGCATTTAATTTTATATGCTTGAACCCCCTTCCAAATTCCGCCGTCGTTACACATTCGAAGCGTAACATCGCCTGTCTCGTAACTAATACGTTCGGCGACTGTAATTGCGGTGCTCACTAAGGGTTTTAGGGTTTTTTGATCTCGTTGAAATCTGATTGCCCCCGTTTGGATCCACTTGGCAATTTGGTTATTTACAAATATACGGTGTGTAATGCTTGATCTATTATTGGGTTGTATAATCGGCATGTGTTTATATGGGCCAAAAATTCGTTTTTGTACAGAATTAGCGGGGACTCGTACTGGGTAAAAAACGCGAGGTGCTATCGATATCCCTACTACTTTTGGGTCCATCTTTGTACGCATTAGTTTTTTAACTTTTTCATTTGCTCGGTGCACAAGTGTCCCTGTAGCTAACTTAAAATTTTCGCGAAACGGTATTGGATTTTCCCTGGGAACTTTTTTAATATTCGAAAATAATGACACTCCGTTATGTAAGTTATGGTAGGCTTGCCATTTTGCTTTTTGATCTGTGAGAGCATTAATTAAAATGAGCCAAATATCTAAAAATTTTGAAAAAGTCCCAGCTCGAAAGTCATCTTCAAATCGAAATCTGATTAGCTCCCAATCTGGCTTAGCCTTCCCTATTGATACGTCGTGCACATATTTCATTAAAAAATTTGCGTAATCTTGCCATTGTTCAAACGTCAATGGGCCGGGTTTTATAGTTGGATGACCGTCTTTATTTGTATTATAAATATCGGTCCATGTGTCCCGAAGTTCACCTTTAAAGTTGCAAGCTCTGATATTATCTGTCGGTTTTCCCGGTGTGATATGCTGTATAGCTTGTTCGAAATTTTTTATATCAATTTTTTGGAAGTCAGACGCGTGTTCGGGTGGCATCGGGGGGTTAATAAGCTGTGTGTTTAATTTAGACATAATGAATGATTTTTTCCCGAGGAAGATACTTATTGATCATCGTTCGAAGTGCTGGGTCCCTCTCGCACCCGTCGTCCAAGTTCAGCTGCCGAAATGTACGGGCGTATGGTCCGCAATGGCTGCCCTGGCCCGTCTGAATCGGTTTGCTCGTGGCGGTTCCTACAATTATATTTGTTATTTTTTAGGCTTTTTGGTCTTATTTTTGGACATCCGTAGCATAAATTATTTAAGTAGTATATCTGGTTTTATATAGTTACTATTATTTTGAAGGTATTCTTTCTCGTTATTTTAGGTTTTAGTATTTTGAATAACGTGTATAACGCGCATTGTGATTGGTTACTTTAATAACAGAGCGCGCCCTGTTGCGGAATATTTTTGAATAAACGCCTATAAGTCGGGTTATACGCGAAAGTTTTTTCTAGTCGAAATACTCACTTTTCACGCAGCTGATCTTCCAGCTGTTTTATTTTGATTCGTTGTGCTTTCAAGGCTTGGATCATTTCTTTTTCGCGTTCTATAATTTATCATTTTTCAATACATTTTATGACCGCCTCTTTTTCAGGTATAGAACAAAGAATTTTTTCAAGTTTTTATCTTACCTTCGAGTGATTCGACTCTATCGTCCATATTTGCTAATAAAGTACGCATTTGGCGTCGTAATCGCCGGACGGAATCATCTATTCTTGTTTGAATGCGCGTAGTAAACTCATTTTCGATACGTTCAAGGGCCTCTTTCAAAGCCGCTTCTAGGACGCCTGGCTGGGTCATGGTCTAAACTATGTAACGTGTTATAGAATTATTACTATGTGTCGTACGTTATTTTAATGATAGTGTGTTAAGCATTTTGAAATTGCGTTTTGAAGTGATACGTTCCTAAGGAAATGTAAATTACCCTAATATTATTATAAGGGGTTGATTTTAACGAAAAATACGCGTTAACAGCTGACGATTTGTCATGTGCGCGTCGTAATCATTATCCTCTTCCGGGGAACTTATTCCGTTATCTTGAATAAACGAAGCTAAAGAGCTTTTAGTTGGGCAAATTTCGTCGCCTGATAAATTATCATTTTGGGCTCGAGGTTTGTTTTTGTCCGTTGGGTTTGCACACATTTTTTGGATATTTTCAATGACGGAGTTCTCTAAGTGCATATCAATGTCCAAAAATTTGTATTTTGATTGTGCGTGCGTTTTAACTGTGTTAGTTCGCCATTTAGCAAATGTCGGACTAACCTCAGCGTGAAAAATTGGAGCGAAAATGTCTTTACGATATTTTGTGTTAAATGCCGTAGGAAGCCACTCATTGATTGCTATTAAACTTTCGCCATTGGAAATATCCTGTTGAGCCAAAGTGTTTAACAGTGTTACAGTTTTGATAAAAATCCTTGATTTTTGTCCAAAATAGAAAGTCAGAAATGGCAATAGACCCATCAATTTATTTAAAATCCGTGTGGTTGATAAGTCGGATGGATTCATGACTATCTCTGACATTCCGTTCACATATGATACGACCCGAGATGCGTCGCTCTCAAGGTCTAATTCATGAGCTAGATTAGCATCATGTTTTTGAAAAATAGGGGCCCAGTCATCCCAGACATTCCAGAAGTCCTGGTCGTCGTCTGTCGTGAAAAAATCGGCGAGCCAATGTAAAATTAAGACCGTGTTCGGACCTTGAGTTCGAGCAACTGCATTCCGAATCGCCTGTTTATTTTCGGTATTCCGAACAATTTGATTTTTTGTTAGTTGAATAAGACGGGTCGACTTTTCTGGCCAGCGTCGTGGGGGCAAATTTTTTAAGGATGCTTCTACCTGGTCAAGTCGGCCCGTTATATTCTCAGTACCAGTTTGTTTCAGCGAAAAAGAGTCATTTAATGATATTCCTGGGGAAGATACACTTTTTTGTTCTTGCAATTTTTTAACTTGCGAAGTTAATTCGGCGCGAAGTCGTATTTGTTCTTGAAGTTCGACTTTAAGATTTTCCGCGTCTTCGTACGCTGCCTGTTTGTCTTCCGTTAATTTTTCTTGGATAGCTTCCAGCATAATGATTTTTTCGTCCTGGTCTTCTTTCTAAATGCATGTTTTAATTTTCGGGTAAATTCGAAAATTTTCTTATAATTATTTTATAGTTTTCCCCTTTGCAAAATACTTAATTTTGTCAATATTTTTGTATTAGATGCTCTTCCGCGAGGTATTTTTTATAATATTTAATTTTCAATTTTTTCCGTGAAGGAGCCCAAAATTATTGGTGCTAGATTCCAATTTTTTGTCCGGTTTAATCGACTTTATAAGATTTTCTTACCTCTTGTGCGTCGGCCGGTGTCATTTTAGATTCGGGGGTCCATGTTTCACCCGTTAAAATTTTTGCTTTTTTCTCTAGCAAAGCGACCATGCCGTTGGACACTTTTTCGTGGAATTTTTGCAGCGTGCGCGTAGTTGCTGGCAATGTCATTGCTTTTGGTTTATAATCAACTGCTTTTTGGATTTCGTCGACTACGACTTTTTGCAGCTCTTGGACTTTTGTGAGGGTAGATTTCTTTTCCTTGGGAAGGGTTTTTTCCGGAGTCGGTTTTTCTTTTGTTTTTTCCGTTACTTTTGTCAGTTTGGCCCGTTTTCGCCTGGGGGGAACGATTTCCGGCTCGTCTTCATCTGACGGTATTTTTAGTTTTGGCATACTAAAATTATGTTTTGAAATTTTTTCCTTATTAGTTTTCATTTTTTCTCTCCTGTATTTTTATTGAATAATTTGGGAAAATTTCAATATGAATGTGCGCTAGCGTTTTTCTCATTTTTCGAAAACTCTTCTTTCGATTTATGCTAATTTTTAAATAAATTTTTTCCGGTATATTATAGCATAATCGGATTTTTTCTTCCCTCGGAATTTACTTGAATATATATGTCTTACCTGATCCAAAGTTCTCTGTATTCAGTCTTAGGTTTGGTAACTGCCAAAAAATAAAATTAATCGATTTTGGAAATCAAGTTTTTCGTGTTGGAAAAAAGGAAGAAAAGTATTTGCTCGTTTTTTGGCATTTGCTCATGTGATCGCGGTCAGCCAATTAGCGTCGCATAAAAAAGGAGGACTTTTACGTTTTAGTATATTCTAGGGTTTGCATTACAGATTAGTATACTTTTCCCTATGGAATTATTAAATAACTCTACTCAGAACGTCACAAAATAAAATTTAAAAATAATATATTTTTATTCGAATATATTGTTGAGCAAATCTGAATAATCGGCTGTCTATGTGTTATATTCTGAGCCTTCGATTAAACGATAAAACGCTTTTCTATCGTTTGATTTTGTTTTTTATTTATCACATTTGTGGATATTCGCGAGACTAAGATAAATTTTATATTTTTCAAAATTCCGAAAATACGTATTTTTCGTGATTCCTTAGGGAAGTATCAAAGCCGTGTAGTAATGTCAGGTAATACTCTATGAATTTGTATTTTTTCGATATTTCGGGTTTTTTCTTAGGTGAACCAGATCGCGCTGGTTCAAGTTCTCATATTCGAAATAATGGACAGGGTGCTCGTCCGTTTCCCCGTGTTCGTAACGAGGCCCGAATGTATGCTAATTTAGCCCGCGACGGTGATGACGCGCCCGAAAATCCGGTTGCGGCGCGCATTCGTGAGGAGCCGTTTCGCGCGCGAAATCGAAATGCTGAAATTCCGGATGGTGCTTTTCGTGGTTTAGGGGGTCGTGATTTTGCCATTCCGCGTATTGCGACTCTTGATTTAGGTAAATTGTAAAATTATTCATAATTAACAATTAACTAGTTAAGAATAATTAGTAATTAATACTTATTTAATAATACTTATTTAATAATTTTTTATATCTTTCTATATAAAGGTGCCTATTGGCGATAGGTAATCGTGCGGTATTTTATTTTATATATTTAAGCGGTTTTATATTTTTATTCCGAAGGAAACTTACTTTGTCTCTTTAGGGCGCCGTTATCATACTTACGCGACTCGTCAATAAGAGGATCGATTGGGTCGCAATTCACAAGATATGACTTTTTCTGTGCGATTCCGACAAATACCTAACACCGAAATATTTATTCCCGTGGGGCTGCGCCGCCAGCGCGGTCTACGTGCTCAAATAACCCAAATGGGCCGTTTAGGACATCGTTTTCGGGGTTGTGCACAACGTTTAAGGGATATGGAACGGCGTCTGTGTCCCGCTACGCGAGTTTTTTGGGATAGTTTGGAGTCTGATAATATATATGCGGATTTGCGTGATTTTGAGCTTGAGGTTATTAGTGATTCGAGCATTCAGGACTCTGATGCTTATCGTTTGATTGCCATTATAGCGGATCAATACGAGAACGGTATTGCAACTATCGAACATGCTTTTTTAGAATTGAAACGACGCGCTTAATTTTCTAGCTTATTTTCCTGCGGAACTAACATTTTTCTTTTTCTATTTTCTGAAAAAGTTTTGTAATTTACAATTTTGTCGTTAGTTTATTTTTTACATTTTGACATTTTCCTAATTCACTAAAAAATCAAAAAATATAAACTATATATATGTCATAAGGAATGTCTTTTGTAACAAATACACTACAATTTTTTAACCCCCCCGCATTCGATTACTGCGCGTAGAAAAAATTTTTTAAACACGGTCGGGTCACCCAGTCGTGTTCGTTTATTAAATCTCCACACGCCGCTCTCGGAAACGGCGGGTATTTTTGCATACTTATTAAAACATAAACTCAGGCATTGTACAATAATCTATATTTTTATTTTTCCCAGGGAACTTTCACGAAATTTTTATGTGAACACAGCATAGTTATTAGATGACAATAAATTTAGAACATTTACATGGAAGTTTTTTATTTCTTCTTATTTTTTACTAATTGCCACTCAGCTGGATCGTTTTGATTTTCGAAACAGAATTCGAAATCTCGGTTTTCTGTGGTTTCGGAATGTTGTTCGGCCCAATCTAGCACCCGATTTTCTTCCGTTTCCGAATCCAAATCCGTTTGAGATGTTGCTGGGGCAGCGTTAATCTCGGTTTGGATTTTTTGCACGTCCAAAAGATTCGTTTGCTGTAATGTAAGTTGATTTCTTGGTGTGTCTTCCTTTGGAATTTCGATAACTTGTGTGCCGACATCTAACGTAATCTCGGGCAGTTTATTTGTATTAGGGGCACTCATGTTTTTGTCCCCGTCAACTTGGCGAGCATTTTCTGGAATTGATTCGGTTGAATTTGTAGGGGAAGTGCGTTGACGATTCCATCGTTCGTAATCGAACTCCGTGTGTATTTTTCGAGCAGCGAAAACGGTTTTTGTATAATTTTGCACTATTTTTATAAATTTGGCAATTGGGGATGATTCGTCATTTGTATCGTATTCGAACATTTTTGGGTCTACTCGCCATGAGTAATCATCCGCAAATAGAGATCTGATTTTGTTTTTCAAAATTATAAGGGGTGAATAGTCTATACATTTTAGTAAGTACTAATTACTATTTAAAATTTTAAATGATATAGATTTGACTTATGCTAATTTCTACTCGATAAGTGTTTTGTTGTTTATTATGTTTGATTTTTGCCCTGTATAATTGATACTAATTTTGTAAAAACAGCCCTGTAACATGTATTGTCCCAAAACTCCCAAATTATTCCATGGAAATTTTCGTGCTCGATGTTATCATCTTCGAGCCGTTGATGCAACGCATTTGCCATGGGTCCGGTGAGTAGAAAACGCATGTCGAATTGGTTTGTAATTAATTCGGCATAATCGTCGGTGTTCTTAATTTTTATTATGGCCTGTAGAAATTCCGGGTGAATTGTATTTTCCTTAAGGACGCATGCAGGTAAGGTCGTGTAATTGGCAAAATCAACTCCCTTAACGCGCCGTAATGCGTTATCTCGCGCTCGTAACCATGCTAAGGTTTGCGATTCAAATTTGCATCGGACTGTGAATGTCTGTTGGCCTATCTGAATTTCGTTCACTTGTGGTACTCGCTTCTCAATTGTCGTCTTTGTATCGTGACGGGATTGATTTTGTTTCAAATTTTCTTCCGGATTTCTAAAACGAGTGTACATAGGGCCCTGTGTGCCGTTTTCGGCAGTTTCACCAGCATCAATTTTCATTTGAACTTTTTCGCGAGCTCGGCGATCAACATATTCGCGATCAATGTGATCAATCCCATTGTGGGACGAATCTACTAAAAGGCGGCTTCGCATTTGTGGCGCAATGTCCATTGCGATGTCGTCTTCGTTGCAGATATTCGAGTGTATGCTATGAGATCGCAAAATGGAGATAGATTCTATTTCAAATTTTATTTTTCCTTGGGAATTGTCTGCTTTTTGAATGACAGATGCCGAAAGTTTTGCCATTCGTTGTAGGGATGATAAATTTCGTTTTCCGGTTTGGTCTGTAATCAGGGGTATTGTCACTAATTTATAACCAATTGTCTTTGGGCTAATAAATTTTGTCTGCGTTTGATCTTTCCAAGAAGGAAGGGGTCCCATTTCTTTGACTTGCGGTTTTGCTACATCTGTTTTATTTTCTGTAGTCAGTTTTATATTTATAAAATTTTTTGTGTGTCATATAAACTAAAAAACTTTTTAATCCTTGGAAAAAGTGTAAGTTACTTCAAGGATTCGAACCCAAGCCCCTCGCGCGTAAACAAAACGTTACGCCCCTGAGCTGTATATAAAAGGTATGCTTATCGTGGGGTTCGAACTCGGGTTATCCGGGTCATATAGACGCTACTTTTTTAGTTGTTTTTGTTAAAGTTATCGTTTTTATTTGAGGGTTCAAAGGTTTTGTATATCATTTCTTATTTTATCTATTAAATAAAATTTTTTTGTTCCCAAGGAAAAGTATTTATTTTTGGTTTATCGATGTTTTTTCATTAACGTAACGTAGAAACATGTTTGAAGTAGCAATTCAGCTATTCGTATAAAACTGTCCTTCGGCGACGAATAAATAATTTTCTGTAACTCGCGTAAGCCAATCATGTTCGATGCCTGCATAATTAAAGCTTAATTTTATGATCTCGCCCGACCCATCGCGCTCATAGCTGTTCATTGTTTCAAAACGTCGGTGAATAAAATCATCTGAATTAATCAATTCCGGCGTACTCAGACCTAACATTCGGGCGGCTGTGAATGGTAACATGGCCTCAGAAAGGGGTACCAAATTTTCGGTATATGCAATATTGTGTGATGCGACGTATGTTTTGGACATTACGGTAACTCGCATCCACATGCCCGTAGAAATAACCGGGTTGATATTTGGTGGTAAATTTCGAGTGTTGGTTGAATCCGGCATTTGTGGCTTATATCCGATTTTTGGATTTCGGACCGGGCACATTAATGTAATACTGGCTGCCAAAAATTGATTTAACCCGATTTGAGGTGTCGCGTGTATTTGATCGAGGGTTGGAATATGCGTCATCATTTCTGACATCGTCATTTTGAACAAGTATGATGATACCGACCATTTTAATTCGTCATCAGACAAGCAAAACTTAGAGTAGGCCCCCGCACTGCTGAACAAAAAATTCAGCGAAATTTTGGCTTTGTTTAACCAGTTCGCGAGCTTCAACAACAGGATTTTTTCATCGGGGATGCAGTTTTGGTAGTGACCACAGACCAAAGCGTCTTGATCATTTTGAAAGTGGGCCCAATTTGCTAAGTCATGTTTGTCGTTGCGTAATTTCCTCATGGAAGCTGATGATAGAACGGTTGAGATAAATGCTGCGACTGGAAGTTCAGTAGGTATACCTTCTGTCTTCTTCATGTCAACCATCTCCGGCAGGTCGTCCAGGACACACCAATCAACGGTTTTTATATTGTTGGGATCGCGCATATCCACGGGGTTATGCTTCATAAAAATCTTGCTGTCGGATTTGAATTGTCCGGTTTGATAAAGAGTACCGCATGGTAATTCGCCTTTTGTTTTTTCCTCAAGGAATTTTTCATAAGTAAAGTCTTTTCCACCCGGCCAGGCCATATAGTAGTCGGCTTGGCAAGTAATAACAAATTTACTATCTGTTTCGTTTTGCGGTGCGGACCAAAACTTCGAGACTTCGCCGGTTATAATATTTGTGACTGGGGCGTCACTTTCAGGGTCATTGGTTTGGTAAATGTATTTTGCGATTGGATTCCGTGGGTTAAAATTTTCCGGTCGTGCTGCCGCGTCGGGTCGAGTTTTTATGCATTCGAGCCAATTTGGCGCGTCTCTTGGGGCTTGCCACCATCCTTGTTGCGCGCGCGCCATTTTTAAATTTTCAATGTGGGCATGAAAGGCCGCGTCGAATTGACGTCTAGTGGGTTTTTCAACTTTCATTAGATACATCTGATGGCAATTAGCTTTAATTTTCTTCAATACGGATGCCCAGTTGTCATGTCCGTTCGGTGGCGCGACACGCGCAGCTGCTTCAAATTCGGCGCGTTTTTGAGAAATTTCGGTGTCAGATGTTTGCCCTCGATAAGGTTTTTCTTCTACTTCTAAGAGTTCCCACATACGGGTCCATAAGTCCCGTAATAATTTTTCTTCAAAAATTTGATTTTGAAGAGCAGAAGTAGTATCGGTGATTTTCGGAGGCGTTGAATAGTATGTTTTTTCCTTGGGAATTATCACAGCGGTGCCCTGAATAAGGTATGTTTGGTGTCGTGCTGGAAACCAAAATAATTCGACATAATTTTCTTCGGGTGTCATTCGTGGCCAGCTGGTATTATATTCGTCTTCATTCTGGTGTGTGATGCATTTGTCAGTTCCGGTCATACGGGGGTTAAAACAAGTTATACCCGTTTTCTTGTTTAAGTAATCGCAAGCAAAAAACTGTTTTGCAGCGATCTCGGCTTGTTCTTGTTGTTCCTCCATGAGCTTCCATGTAGCTTGGACGTCCGTGGGTTGCGTACCGGCTTCTTCGTTAATTTCGTCCATTACAGTCTGGAACGATTTGCCATGATTTATAGCCACCATACTGGTGTCCTCCATCCAAGACATCATTTTATTAACATGTGCCGCAATTGTTCGACAAGCGAGGGTTTGGTGGTCAAATTGTTCGCGAGGAAACACGTTCAAAATTAACTCTTGTACCTTGGGTTGATGAACGGCCATCATATTCGATTGGATTCGAATTTGAGGGTCCAATACCATTTTTTCCAAAACGTCATCTGATACAATCGAATTATTGTCGGCCTGCGGGACGAAATGAATATCTAAAATTGCTTCAGCTTTTCGGACGAAGACATCGAAGTCGAAGTTTTTTCGGCGTATGGCTGTCATTCGGCCTATTTGTCGCATGTAATGTCGTTCGCCCATATTGAGAGGCATAATAGTTTTTTGTAATTGTGGAACTTCCCTTGGAATGATATCAGATTCGGTCATTATTTTTATAAATCGACAAATGGCTTTTTGTTTTTCTGGCCACTCTTGTAGCGCAATTCGTCGTTTTACATAAACTTGTTTTTCTTGCTTTTTGGGGTCTTTTCGGTCAATTGCTGCTCGTCGGGCGGCTTGTTGCGACGACCATTTTTCGAATGCTTGAATAGTTTTCATCGCATCGAGATATTTATTAAGTAATTTTGCGTGTTTTTGATTCATTTCCGAAGGAAGGTATGTACGGCCATTTGCTTTATCGAGTAGGTCCACTTTAACAAATTCGTCCAGTTCCGAATGTAAAATTTTATCGCGGACTTGTTCTAAGCGCATCATCTGTGGGTATTTTCGAACGAAGTTTGAAAAGGGCATATTGGTCGCATCTGTCAAAATAGTAATAAGACCGTTTTTAACAATTGTTTGCATTCGAATTGCGATCCGATTTTTTAGATCAGCTTGGTCTCTTGGTACTGTAAAAACACTAGCTGGCCAGAAATTTTGGACAAATTCGAAACGTTGCACTACCCAATCGGGAACGCCTGATTGAGCAAAAACTTCCCATGTCAAGTCGCAGCTGATTGGATTTGTATAACCTAATCGGTTTTCCTGTTCATTCATATCACGAGCGATGCGTAACATAGTGTGCGTGTCGGTTAAATTTCCATTTAGCAGGAAAATATCTCCGTCCGTTGTAAAGTACTGTATTTTAGTTTTACTTAGTATGTTTTTTGAAGATAAAAAACTATAATAGTCGGCATTTATTAGGTATTAATTTAATAACTTATTCATTAACAATCTATTAGCTATTAGTATAGTTATTAATAGCTATAAATTTCCTTAGGAACGTTATTTATTTATGTATGTGTGTTTTTAGCTATTGGTTTTTTCCGCTAAATAATTCGAAAAAATTAATGCGGAGTTTTGTTTTTTCGTGACTGGTGTGGCGCTGTTTTCTGATAGCCTGAGCCAATCAGCGTATTCGGTTTTTCGGTGCTGAACGGTGCTGAGTTAAATAATTAAAGAACGCTCTTTAACTGTTTTTATATTAATCCCCTTTGTTTTTAAATTAAAACTATCCTTGGATATATCCAGCAGGGCCAGCATAATGGTGTTCAGGGTCTCGGATAAAAACCACGAGGACCACAAAGCGGATTCGTTAAGGTGATTCTTAGTGTTTTCCGTCATTGTCATCAGAAAATCCGCGTTAAGGAGCACGTCTTGCGTAACAGAAACGATCGGATTGACCAGGTCGAGATTCATAACGAATCTAGTATGGTTTTTACCGTAAACGTCGTTTTAATTTATATTCATTATTTATTTTCCTTTGGAATATTCATTCGTTACGTATATCATACGGTCCTATTTTGTCTATATAACTAAGCTAATTCCAATTTTTTCTTCGCATGTTTTTATTTATAAGATTAGAGCGGCCGCCCTACAAAAATTTGTTTTTTGCTACGAAAATTTCAAGATTTGAAAGCCAGCACAATCGTAACTTTATCTGGTCACTACATACTGTCTAACTCTTGACTAGCTTCGTTTGTGCTGATTTTACTTTTATAGATTTTTTGTTAGATGAACGTATTTCTATACAATTTTATGGTTTTTATAAGAGGGTCTCAATTGTTGTCGCGCGTACTATGACTTTTGATGTCATTTTTTCTAAATTACGGTACTAACGTGCCTGGTAATTGGGGATGCCTTCAAATTTATGAAATTTCGCTGTTTTTGGATCCCAGTTTGGATTCCCGTGAGTGCTGCTATTTGCGGTATTATTCCGGGGTTATCAGTCCAAGTTGTGAAATCTGGGCGTCGCATTTGAAGTTTGTTAGTGTAATGATCTTTAACAAACCCTTGATTGAATAGGGTTTGGTTCCAGCGTGTTTTTTCAAATGGCGCAAACATAAAGTCCTCTAAATGCATTTTGTTAAATTTATTTAATTTAGCAGTTCTTTTTATAATTGAACTCTTTTTTCGAAATTTACTTGTGGTATATTTTTAGGTTTTTGAAAATTTTATAGGGGCTCTTACCGTTAAGCCAAATTTTCATGTCTTCATCTAAATGTTTTTGTATATCTTCCTTAGGAATTGCGATAATTTTAAACAGGCCAATTTCCCTGGGAAGAACACCGTTGACTGCTCGCATATTTTTATCAGCCCGCCAAACGTCTTTTACCGTTTCGTACGTGGAAATTTGAGCGAGCGTGTTTTCTTTATAATCGAAACCGTGCAAAATTTCTTGTACTCCGGGGACTTTGGAAATTGCGCGCAGAATGGACCAATTCTTTTGGGGGCTGTCCTCATTCATGCCCGGTGCTAGTGCGATACGCGTTCGCCAGCCCGTACTTGGGGTAGCGCGTATTACTCCATCGGAGTCATATGTACGCCATTCGCGGTTAGTGGCAATTATGACCGCACCCACATCAATGTCAGCCATGATCAATTGAGTAAGGGCCACGTAATGAAAAACTTTTGTATGCCATTGGATCTCAGGGTCATCCAGAGTTTCCAGAGTTGCGTAGTTTTTCTCTTGGCTGTTGATAAGGGCGTTGCAAATAGCCTTAACAATATAAAATTAGAGGCTTATTTTTCAAAGAAATGCGATTAACACTCTACGGGTTTATCTAGTTTTCGAAGAGTACTACATACTATGTAGCTTATAAGTAACTGATTTCAAAAGGTTTTTCGAAAAAGACCTTGACAGTTGAAATAGAACTGACCTCTGGATTAAGCTTTTAATCCTGGGTCTGATTAGAAAATTGTTAACTAATTTATATAATTGTTGTCTGGAAATTTGTATTATAAGCATAAATATCTAGCCTTTAATATTTTTCCAGCAATACAGTTGTTTAAAAACCGAAAAAACGCTTGTTATCGGTTTTAACTGTATATAACTAAAATGATTTATTTTCGTACACTAGTACAAAATATTTTCATTTAAATTTATTCATAACACGCTTGTGTATGAATAAGGTTTGTTTCTCTCGGTTTCGTATTTATTTATTGCTTAATAAATAATAGATAGCCGTAGAGTGTTAATTAGATTATCGCTTGATATCTAAATTTTTTTTTTTTTTTTTTTACCTGGACTGGTTGACTTTTGGCCAACAGGTCTAGCAACAGGCGGAACTTGTCGTCAGGTGAGTCAATTGAATAAAACAAGTTGGAAATTCCTTCTGGAAGGGCCGTTTTACCGTTTTTAAGCAAAAAACTCGGTGATTGTCCGACTTTTGTCCCCGGCGCGGGAGACATAGGGAGTACATTAACGTTAAATAATTCCAACTTGTCATTATCAATGATGTGTTGTAAAGCAGCTACCCCGCATTGCTCATGCAATTCATGCAGGGCCGCAGCTGGGGCTTTGTTTCGTGTATCGCTCATACGTGTCAGCAATCACTAAGCTCGATATTACATAAAATGTAAAGAAAGTAAAAAATAATCATTTGGCTAAAGCGTATTTTGCCAAAGAATTATTTT
>SCLG01000961.1:0-22850 GCA_004367875.1 Oikopleura albicans
CGTGTCTGTGGAGTGTATAGTATTTTCAAACACTCATGGAATGTTCAGAGTATTTTTTGGACCTACTAAAAAAAAAGTCGTCATTACATTTTCATCGCAGTAGATATAGTTCATAGTTTGATAAACGCTAACATTTTTTATTTAGAACTAAATTAAATGGAAATTTAATAAATGGAAACTTAGTTTTGTGCATAAGTTTTTGACCACAAGTTATGGTGGTCATTAAAAGCCAAGGACTGACCTTTAGGACCTTCAGCTTAAGCATTGAAAATTTCAGTATAAAATACAGGGTCAGCCTGACCCGGTCAGGTTATAACGTATAACCTTATAACTTATAAGGTCAGAGTCTGGCCTTCAGACCTTAAAAACTGTCTTGATCTTATAACCATTTGAAAACTCGTTTTTTCACCATAAGACCATAAATGCTGGTAAAAAGTTCATTTCATATATTAAGTGTAAATTTTACAATCTATAATATAGAGACCCAAATGTCAGACGGTAAAACCATGTGTTAAATTTTTTTGGCCAGTCATTACTTCGATTATTTTTATTTCTTTATTCAGTCATTTCATAATTTATCAAAAATGCAGTTAAGTGCTTTATTTTTTGCAAACAATACTATAAAATACTTAAAAATTTATTTCGTTGAACAAAGTTCCCATGTACAGAAGTTGATTAAAAACCTCTGTGACAAAAAAATACAAATATATTTATTTTTTGAATTTTTATTTCATACATTAATTTTATGGAATTATTTTGTGACAAATCATAAAAATTTAATAACGTTAATTTGTTGCTATTTCTTATCGACTTACTGGGGTATAGTATTTAAAACGCTAACATTTTTAATTTACAATTACAATAAAAACAAATAAATAATCATTTTATAATTGGAAAGTTATGGAAACTTACTTTGGTCTACATAAGTTATGGACCATAACTTATGGTGGTCATTAAAAGCCAAGTACTGACCTAAGCATTGAAAATTTCAGTATAAAATACAGGGGGTCATGTTATAACGTATAAGCTTATAAATTATAAGGTCAGAGTCTCACCGTCAAACCTAAAAAACCGACTTGCAAATACCTTTTTCTACTATAGTCCTCACTTTAAACTTAAGTGCGGTAATCCCGAAGGAGGGGAAGTGAGAACTAAGGTAGTTCGAATTCACTCCGTTCTTTTTAGGGGAACTAAGTGAAGTCTGTTTTTAAGGTTTTTGATTCCCTATGTTCTAGCTTTCCGATAGGCTGTTTTTTCTTTGGCCTGATTCGTAGCCTTATACATATTTTCCCGTTTTCTTGCGGTAGCTTTTACCGGTTTAAACCGGTACATATCTGTCTTTGTATTTTAAAGACTTCACAAGGGATGGGTGGGTCTCAAAAATCGAATTTTAATTCGATTAGTTGTTATTCGATTGAATAACAAAATATAAATGAGTTGATTTTCTCGGTCGCTCAGTTTTCGCTCCCTATTAATTCTAGAGAATTTTGGCGCCAAAAAGGGACTATTGGTTCGAAAGTTTCATAAGGTGTAGGCGGGCTAGTGATTTGATTGGTCCGTTTTATTTATATGAAATTCGAAACCCTACTATAGTCCTCACTTTAAACTTAAGTGCGGTAATCCCGAACTCGGTCGTTTTTCCTGCGGTAATTCAAACTACTCCGTTATTAGTCCGTGAATAGGGGCGAAACTTTTTCTTCGTAACTACCCTTTATTTATTGTTCACTATAAATTATAACATATGTAGCTTAACTGGCAGTTTTTTCCTTTTTAAATTTTCAATTTATTTTCATAAATGTACCGGCTAATGCCGGTAATCTAATATTTTATTGAAGGTTCGAATTCTTCAAGATGAATTGAATGTATTGTTCAGTTCGATCGATGCTCTGTAGGAAGACCAGGGCAAGTTCATTCAATTCGAACTGTGTTTGGGTTATCAGATGCTTTTTACCGGCATCCGTTAGCCCAATGCTGTCGTCGAATCCTGTGGGGTCGTGTACAATCAACCCGTGAAGGTTTTCGACGGCTGCTGTCGTGGATCCCGTAATGTCATCGTCTGCTCGATGGGAATATAGGGGATTTGCTTCTGCTAGCATAAAAGCTGAATATTTGTTATTTTACTATTACCGGCGTATGCCGGTACATTTGTAATAAAAATAATAATAATCACCTTCTTCTGCCACGCTGAAGAGCAGTTCTATTGCGCTCTCTAGCGTAATAGTGGCGCTTTGGATAATAAAATGCTTATTCGTTATACGGCCACTTGTAAATGCAGCCATTTTAGAAAAGGACTTTATCGTGTTGAAATGCAGGTGTAGCAGGTAGCATAGAATGTCACGTTCTGCATTCGGCCCGTGCAACCCTTGGCAAGTTTCCAGTGCAAATTGTAGCCTGGCGTTACTATTTATATAGTACCAACTATCACCGGGAAGTATAAACATTCTAATAAATTCACTATAATTAATTATTTTATAAAATAATAGTTTTAATATTATAAAAATATAAGTGAAGTCAAATGTTTTTGTGTCATGGCAGTCTTATGGCTAGTTATAATAAACAAATATTCGAAACTGTACCGACTTTTGTCGGTAATATATTTTCGCTAGGAAAAGGATTTTCGAACTTGTACCGACTTTTTGTCGGTAATGTAATGTTTATTCACATTTTAAGGGGTGGGGGCCGAAAAGTGGGAAGTTTTACATTTTTGCTTTTGGCTAAAGCGATAAATCTATCGCTATATCCTACTTTAACGGGAGTGGAGGTTTCGTCCTCTGTGTCCGTAAATGAATCGTCTGGGCCAAAGACGTAAAACTCCGGGTTCTTGGGCCATTGGAGAACGTTCTCCCCCGAACTTGGGACGAAAACGTTTTCGTGCATATAAGACTGCGATGATAAAAAGATTAGTGTAGGTTTTAACTGTTCTCCTAACTCAAAACTTGATAAGACTAAGACTATTTCGAATCTTTTGCAAGATTTGATTTGTTCAAAATTTCGCAAAATAGCTAAAGCCTTTCTGGCATCGACTTTGACCGGTCTTTCGATACCGTCTTTTTCGATTAATTCTTTGAGAACGAAGACTGTTCGACGCCAGTTTATTGATTTGATTCGGTCTTTACTGATCATATCGGAAAAAATCTCCATTCTAAATCATTTATATATACCGGTTATTACCGGTAATACTGAATGTTGTAAAGAAAATAACGAGCGAGAAACATTAATTGTATTATACTGGTTATTTATTTTTTGTATCAGGGTAAGTAAAGTTTATTACCGGTTTGACCGGTATGTTTTACATTGTTCCGTCTGATTATGTTACCGGTTTAAACCGGTACAGTTATAGTGTGCCTAGGTCCTTTTGAACTTCGTAAATTCGGCCGTCGTTTATAGAGTCGGCCAAGGCGTAGGCAACCCCTTTATCTGTGCAAGAGAGGGTTGATGATTGATAATGCGAGAGCATGCCTGAATCGTGAGTCCATCTCATGAAGTTGGTGATGATTTCAGACTTGACGCCCAGTTTCATCAGCAACGGGACGCAGGAGTTTCGTCCCGAATGTGCCCGTGGATAGTCTTTCGCGCGCCAACCCAAGCTCTTTGCCGAAGCACGACCTGCCCTCACGATTTGGTGAGGTTTGAAGGCCATACCTTTTTTCGTGTTTTTGAAAACGTGTTCGTTTTTGAATGGCTCGCCTGAAAGGGTTTATATGTTATTTTACCGGTATAAACCGGTACATTTCTACCTTGAAAGTTCCATAGATGTTTTAGGCGGGAGTGGACGTTTAAGGACAAGTCATTTACGAGTTTTACCGTCAAAGTTTCCCGTCGGAGGCCTATGTTTCCTTTAGAGACTTTTACGTTAAAGGAAACGAATTCTCCGGAATTATTAGACACGAGCCTTAGGTCCTCCCACTTCAGCCGTAAAATATCGATCATACGGGCTCCTGTTAGCCAACAGATAAGAAAGGCCACAGATGCATTTTTATTTAGCTCGAGCGATCTGTTAGATCGATCTCTTTTCCAGAGATCTAGACAGAGGTCTTTTAACTTGTCTAAAGGCAAAAATCGCGCTCTGCGCGAGTTAGGGGAAGGCAGCGTCTCTAGTAAATACCTTTCCCATTTTGAAATAGTGAACTTCAGCCGCCTAACGGCTCCTTGTGTCAGGCTATTCCTATTTTTGGAGAGTTCCGATTCGATTAATTGATTTGTCCATTTTGATAAATTTTTTGGCGAAATATATTTTGTTTTGGATTTTAGGCAAAAAAGGTCGAAAACGTATGATTTGATGGCTTCAACTAATGTTTTATCCGACAAGAAAAATTTCGAGGTAATAAAATCCTTGTATAATCCTGCCGCTGATTTTTCCCAACGAGATTCTGTGTCGATATTCCAAATTTTATCCATGTCTTAAAATATCAGGATTTTAAGCTAGGTTTGTACCGGTAAAAACCGGTAATTTATAAATTTGGGTAATGTACATTAATAATGTAACAATTCGGTTTTTTGAGAAAATGCATATTTATTTGTAAAAAAAATAAAAGAAGTTGTCAAAAAATGTACCGGTTTAGACCGGTAATGTTTATTCAACAGTTAAAGGTGTTTCCAGATGTTCCGGCGACTGTTGAGGGTTGGACGATAAACTGGTTTTGGTCTTTCAGTGAAAGAATTCTGTCCAGTTTATTGTCAAGTCCTTGGAGCCCAATTTGTTTTGTGCGCTTCATTGACTTTTTCTTGTGCTTGTTGTTATTGCTTTGTTTCGCCGATTTCAACTCGTCTTTTAACGCGTTACTGCTTTTTTGCAGTCGGTCGACGTCTAGGCGTAAGCTCCGCAGTTTCCGGTTAACTGAAGACAGGTTTTAAGGTAAGTAAACATTTAACGTTTTTATCGTTGAAAGATACTCTATACCGGTTTTGACCGGTAATGTTAACTTTTCTAATGATTTACCTTCGAAAAAACTGTTTTTCTGGCCGTAATTTATTGCGTCTTTTACTCTGCCAATAAGGGTGAGTTTCATGGATTCGTCTACTGCCGATGTCCCGACAATATCCATTATTGTTTTGAGATCCGGTTCGGCGATCGTGATATCGATGAACGCAGTAGTTTCATCGATGATGGCTAGTGTTGGAGTATTCATTCTAAAACTAAGCCTTTTTGTTAATATTAATGTTAACTTAACTAGTGACGCGTTATATTTTTTGGCAAAGAAATAATGGCATTATACTAGTACCGATTATAATCGGTATTTTGTGATTTGTTAACTTGAATATTCGCAGTGTTTATAGTTGTTAGCGAAATGTACCGACAAAAGTCGGTATATATTGCCGGTAGATATTATACCGGAACTATGAGTTTTTATCTTGTGACGAACCCTGGTTATTTTTGTTTGGTTTTAGGCCACCGATAAAACTTAGTAGGCTAGCGACGTTGACTGAGCCGTCCTCAGTGATATTTAGACGTCCTTTTTTGCCACCTTTTCCTTGCGAGCCCTGTCCCCCTCCAGCGTTGCCCTGGTTGGCTTGGCCAGATTGGCCTGGCTTTCCGTTGCTTTTGCGCTTTTTCTTGGAGTTTCCTCCTTTTTCTTGCTCCTTTTTGGGGGCGTTATTGGCCTTTTTAGGGGCCATGGAGGGGTTAACGGCTCGGTGAAAAAGGTCGCTATATTTCGCTGGGGGTAGTTCGCCACAAGATCTACAGACGGTATTATATCTACCGGCTTTAATATCTTCATTTAGGAGATTTTTCATCTTATTCCTAATATTATCCACGGCGGCTTCTTTGAAGGCCGGTTCTGTTTGGTTATTAAGTTCATAGATTTCACACTGCATGAAGGCATCGAAATAAAGAACTCTTTTACAAATAGAAATTAGCTTGGCGCGAGTGTACCGCACATTGGCGGTAAGATTTTCTAGTTTTTCGCGCGTTTGCTCGAGCATCTGGTACATAGCTGACTGTTTGTCCCAGGTGGTCTGATAACGGCGCAGGAGGCTGGTTATTTTGTGATGGGAAATTGTGAGCTGGTTTGTTACTAACCACGATCTAATTTCCCTTCCCAGAACAACTGGATCCTCCATTTCCGGTTGTGTGTGTGCCACATATAGCGGTGCGTATCGTAGATCCGCCCACGTTCGACCGGTAGCTTTGTCTTCTCTGATCTTGTTGATACCCTTTTTGGCTCGGTCTCGGTTAAGATCAGCTTTGGCTGTATTATACGTCCTCGTCATATCCTAGTTTTTAATTTTTATTTAACTGTACCGCTTGTAAGCGGTAATTTTATGAATATTACTTACTTGTAACCTTTTCATACTGTTATCGACCTCGGTTTCGACCGATTTGAGCGATTCAGCCCAGTCGGCCTCTGTACGCCGCCCTGCTTCACCGCAGACTGTTAAAAAGTCTGTTTGGTCGGTAGTGCGTAGGTTAGCGTCGAGGGTCTCGATAAACTGCCAGTTTTTGTGGGCCTGGATGAGTGTGTCTTGGGTTGCGGACCACTCGTCGAAAAAATCGCGGCAGTTGGCGGTTCTTTTTTCGAACGTGGCCAAGTCGCGTTTTTTGTTTAGAATATCTCCGTCTTCAATTTCTTCGAGGGCCATGGTTTCCTTTTCGATATCATGAGAAATATCTACTAGGAGACCTCTATTGGCCGCCGAACTTCGAAGTGCATTTTCGCCGAAAGTTCCGAAGTCAAAGTCCGCGTCCGCTTGGCGGATTTGGCCGAGGTTGACTTGAGACATGCCGATTTAGATCTAGAAAACGAGGGTTTTTACTTTAAGTTCTAGACAATTAGAATTTTTAAGTTGTTATTTTTATGAATGTAAGGGTACATAAATTTACCGGTATTAACCGGTACAGTTGTCAGGTAATGCAGGTTGGTGAAAATTTTAATTTACCGGTTTTGACCGGTACAGGTACGGGTATAGCGTATACTGGATGTTAATTCATAATGTGTAACTTAAGTATTTGTGATATTATTAGTTGGGATCCGGTTTTTGGCTCGAAACGGTAACCTTCCTATTTTTATACAGTTTCTACTTGGATTGAATGTGTAACTGGGTTAGTTATAATGATTATTTTTTGACTATTTGGAATGTACAAAGTTTATGAAGTTATTAAAGGTAAAAGTTTCGAGCCTTTCGACTCTATGAATAGCTAACCAAGTTTCTAGTGGGCCTCTATTATATTTATAGTAGAGGTAGCTACCTTGGCTATATTTTTTCTTTGTACATGGTATAAGTGTAGCCGGGTTCTCCCGGTTACCTATTTTAATAAAGAAAATATTTGGGTTTTGCCGGAGCTTTGCGAAGCAGGCTGGCCATTCCATGAACCTATGGAACAGTAGTGCCCAGTCTACGTTCATGTGGTGTTGTAGCATATGATATGCTGCCTTATCTGCTAAGCATTTTGGCGGAAAAACCCAATAGTTTGTACCGGCTTTGCCGGTAAAGGTAAAGAAGTCTACATGTTTTTTGAATTCATCATCAAAAGATTTAGTGATGTATTCTGGACAGGTGTAGTTCCAACTGGCGGCGAAACAATCTAGGTCAAATTTTCCGAGTAAAAGTTGTAGCTTTTTATAACAGAGAGGGTCTATGCGTTCCTCGTTAAAGTCTATACGTCTACTAGGTTCGTCCGCCAGTTGGTCGTGGGTGGATACTGAAACGAAGCTGATGACTGAGTTGAAATCAGCCGCTTTTTGATAGATTTTAAGTATAATATCGTTCAGTATTGGGTCAGAGCAGCCGTATTTTGTGGCGTGAAAAACGGCCATGTTATCTGTAAACATAACAATGGATTTATTACAGAGAAGGTCCTTGTACCGGCATAACGCCCGGTATATTATCACTCCCTCCTTAAGGTGTATTGGCCACTCTGATTCTAACTGTGACCAATACACCGTAAAAGTGTTTGTGAGTTCTGAGTCATCTTGTAGAATACAGGCCCCACCGGCGAATGAGGACGAGTCTGTGAAGACGTTCCGGACTTCTAAGTGCGCTACTGGTCTTGGTACCCATGAGCATGACCTTTGTATGTATTTTTGTTCCAGCCACCACCGGAATTCTTCTTTAAGTCTTTCCGGTATAGGGTGGATTGCCATTGCGGTCCCATAGTTGCCTAAATGTTTACATGGTAAGTGTCTGTTCTGGTTCATACCGGTAAATTGTGCCCTATAGTTGGTGCATGTGTGTACCGGTTTATACCGGTAATTTATGCTTTTTACTGGTTGTCGCGTAGACCTACTGACTCGATGTAAAAAATACCGGTTATTACCGGTAGTATAGGCAAGGTTATTTTACTCGGTCTGGTGTGACCGGTTACTTTTAATATATGAATTTTTGCGACTGTACCGGTTTAAACCGGTAAGTAGAAATAAATTATAATAACCTGCATTCCACATTTTTTGCAGTGTCTCTGTTTGTCGTCTGATGTACAGCCGAGCGTTTGGTACCGCGAAGTAGAATGATATCGCGAGTCCTCTGATCCGTTCGATATCTTTGGTGTTGAACAATGGAAAACTGTTATCATGCTGAATAATTTTAGTCATTTTACCGCATAATTTTTTCCATTTTGACTCTGGGACGGTGACTGTCTTGTCCTTAGTGTTAAGGTCCATGCCCAGAAAAGTCATTTTCTCGGAACCGAAAAGCTCTGATTTACCTAATGATATAAATCCGCCAACGGCGATTAAAACGCAGCATGTTAGAAATGCGTTAATCGGGGCTGTGAACTTGTTTAGCCGTTTAAACGGGGCATCCGCCATGCCTCGGTCGTCCAAATAAAGTCTGACCTTTACGCCAAGACTCTGTAAGAACGAGACGGCGCAATTATTGGCTCTTTGAAAGTCCCCCGGGATTCGGGGGATTCCGAATGCTGCTGCTCGGGTAAAGAATTCGGTGGTTTTACCGGTTTTACCGGTACAGTTAATGTTCTGACCCGTAAATGGGATGGAGTCCGCATTTAGGAGCATCTGGTAAAAACCCTCTTTATCGTCGACCTTACTGAGAAGGTCGTCCTTCTCAATAAGGTCGCAGAAAAGAGGGATCGTATCTAGCCTACAATTTGTTTTCTGTTTTTCCAGAATTTTCACAAGCCCCCCGTCGTAACACTTACGTGTTTTTCGGTCTGGTTCATCGGCTACTACGAACTGGCTACTAATTAGGGGCGTTGTACCGTCTGCCCGCATCATTGACCCGTTATTGACGCCTTTTATAATTTCTTTTGACAAAAAATCGGCGTATGTTGTCAAAACCTCTTTTTTAGTCAAAAATTGTACCGGTTTAAACCGGTAATTATTAGCTTCTGGTGCCTTATTTTCAAGTTTTTGTGGGATAAACTTTGTAAGTGGCCACCATTTATCCGCTCGCGCCTTTTGCTCTTTAGTGAATGGGGCCTCTAATTCCATACCGGTTCTTATCCATGTGTGCAGTTCATGTTTGGCCGGTATTGTATAGAACTTCCCTTTGTTTCTAAAGGGTCGGGCGTTTTCCGGTTTTATTTCCGCCATATTTTCGAAAAGGTCAATACCGGACCATACTGATGAATAGCACAGGTGTCTAAGGTCGTCGTCTTCCGGTAATGAATTAATGGTTGTTAACCATTGTTCTGAAAAATGATAAAAACTACCACTATAGAAATGGTCTGGTGATCGGAAATAAATATCTCTCCAGTCTGGAGTGTATGTACCGGCTTGGCCGGTAAAAAGCGGTTGGTCATGGAACTTATCTGGTTCGGTGAGTTTGGCTACGAATAGCCAGAGGTCGTGACTGTAACCTTTCCACTCGGCGTGAGTGTGCGGTCCTTGGACGACGCCGTTTCTGTCGATGACAATGTCTCCTCGCCAGTTAACCGGTAATACGTTTTTCGGTGCGAATTCGCCCTCGATATTGAGTATACCATTCCCATTTGAAATTTTTGAAAATGTCTCGCCAATTCCGTGTGATATCTTCTGTTCAAGTGTTTTCATTATACATTCTTAAAATTGGATTCATGTAGTTTTTTAACTAAGTTATTAAAGCATTTAGAATGTATACTATTTTGACCGGTGAAAACTATTTGAAATGGTTTTTACCGGTCCTGAATAACTTGAACTTGAAGGATATGAGGTAATAGTGCATGAGCTTATATGAAAACTGTACAGAGTTTTTAAAGGATTTTTTAAACTTGTAAGACGTAATCGGAAATTTACCGGCATTAGCCGGTACAGTTAAGCTTGAACTTGCATGTACCAGTATATACTGGTAATAGTTTTTAAATAAGGGGCGTTTTAATTCTTCGCCTTTCTGGCTTTTTGGTCGTTTATTCTTTTGAATAATTGTTTCAACTTTTCGACCTTTTCTTCGTCTAGGTCCGAAGTCTTTGGTGCTGCTGACTTTAGCTTGAATTCCCGTAAACGGGTCGCTAAATCAGAGGGCGCCACCGGTAGTGAAATGGGTTCCAATTTTGGGATTTTTACTTGTGGCGGCCTTGGTAAGTCGATACCGTCATTAGGTGACGCTAACTCGCGTACTTCGGTCTTGATTTCCTCTTTCGCTTTTTTGGGCGGAGAGGACAAGATTTCTTTGGCGATGCGTTTTCGCGAAAACGTTGAGATTACGTCTTCGCCTTCTGCTTCCGAGTCTGTGTTTGTCTCGGTTGAAGAGTCTGTAGCGTAATCGTCGCCGTCGAATTTAAGCTAGATAAAGAACTGGTTAAAGGGTTTTACCGGTTTAAACCGGTACGTTTACACTGTTCTTTCCAGGGTTTTTTGCACGGCTCGGTGCTAGACGTTTTTTACAAACGTACCTGTTTTTTCGACCCTGCTCGAGGTAAGGGCGTTTTTACGGCCTTCTTCGCCGCTTTTCTTGATGCTTTCGCATCTTTTTCCTCCGTGTCGAGTTGTTCGATTTTGGCTTTCAACTGCTTAAAGTTGAATTTTCCAAACTTCCGGGCCATTCGGGTAAAGCTGTATGCTTCTTCCAGAAAAAGTGATGGGAGTACTTCTTCCAGAAACTTCAGCAAGTCGCCTACAAAGGAGTTTTTTACCGGTATTTTCGAGTTTCGAATTATTATTTATATGATTCTAAAAGTACCGGCTTATGCCGGTAGTATTGTTTAGTTAGGTACCATTTTTTAAGAGCATAATATAAATTTACCGGTAAAAACCGGTACAGGTATGTATGCTTAAAACGCTTACCCACGGTGCGGATTTTAGCAAAAGTTTGAAGTGCTTTGGCCAGTTTTTCGCATTGTTTGAACTTGTCACATTTGATTTCCTGAAAAAGGTATCGAATGTGAATAAACGCGGCTTCGATTTGCTTTGTCTCGATCAGGTCCGGGACTGAAAGCAGCTCGATAACTCGGGCCATACTTTGGACGATTTGGAGTGAGAAAGCCTCAGACCGAATTTTCATTTCCGGTTTTAGATTTGTCATTAATTCGACCCAATTAACCTCTTTCATGGTCATTTTTTCGGTGTAGAATCCGAAAATTTCGACTGCGACGATTGCTGTTGTTGGCAGACCATTAACCAATAGTTTACCGGTGACGATTGGTCGCCAGTAATCGTTGTCAAAATTGAGCTCTGTCTCTGTGGGCAGAGGCATCTGTACCGGCTCTGCCGGTAATTTTTTAATTGTTTTCATGAAGATCTTTTTTAGATCTTCTTTGTGGGCTTCCAGTAACAACTTGAAGTTTTCTGAACCCAGTACGTAGTCTGGTTCAGATTTATCAGTTGCTGTAGCCTTTGTGGAAGTAGAAGGAGCGGCGATGATACCGGTTTCGACGGTTTCCGGTTTCTCGGTGTTAACCGAAACCGAGTTCATTACCGGTTTCTGCGCCTCCTTTTTGCCGTCGGTTACTCCCATATTGTAAGATTGTTCCTGGAGCTCCATTATATCATTATATTGGATAAATTCACCTTAAAGAACATTTTACTGGTAAGAAGTTGTTTTTGTAAAAAAAAATACGGTTGTTGGGCGGTTTTATCCCAAAATTTTAATAGTGATCGATGGCAATTTTACTGAATTTTAACGATAACTGATATAACGAAAATTCGTCCGAAATTGTCTTCTGTATTATTCGGTTACACTGCGTTTAAAAGTTTTTTGTCGAAATTTTTTCGCGTGTCTGTATTATGGTGCTTATTGGGCCTCCATAATATGTACCGGTAATCACCGGTAGAGGTGATATACTGTTGAATTTAGCTCATAAGATTTTGGAATTAACTGTACCGGTATAAACCGGTAATCTACAATGCGCTTAATTCTTATAGTTTACCGGTATTAACCGGTAGTATTATTAATAATAATGTTTTTTACCGATTTCTGGATTCATATTTTCTTGAATCCATTTTTGTTCGAATTCCTCGTAAAAGTCCATACGGCAGATCTCGTGCGCGCCGTCGACTATCTTATTCCAGGATTCGCGTAGCAAAATACGGCATCTGTCATCTACTTGAAGTTCTTCCAAGCGGGCTTGGAGTCCTTCAAGTGTATGATTTTGCCTGACAGCTAACCGGCCAAATACTGCCCCTAACTTACAATTTATTAAATTTAAGTTTACGGTAAGAAGTTCTACCGCAGAGTCCCCGCTTTGGATCGTTGCTGACTGATGCAACAAATTCTCAATTTCACCGATCAAAAGGGATGTCTGACAGTATGGGGATCGCGGAACTACTTCAACGTAGTTTCTAGTGCGTGGGGTTGAAGGATTCGATGTTGAGCCCGCCCCTGACTTTGGTGTAGTAGGGGTGTGTTTGGCCGGTTTAGATGTCGGTTTTTTCTCCGTAGCTACCCTGCGACCCGGTTTTCCGATAGTAAAACTTGAAGTATTTGCTTCAGTTTGACTAGCTTCTGCACCTGTACCGACTATGTCGGTATTAGTTTCCATAATCGGTGATGGTGGGGACGCGGGGATACTTTCTAGAGAAGGCAAGTTGGTCTTTTTCACCTCGCTGCTGCTGAAAAGCGCGTTAAGTGCCTCTTTTGTCGGTATCACAAATCTAACAAACCTTTTAGAGTTTGTTTTTTCGGCGCCCTTCTTGTTCTTCCTAGTCACCCGTTTCGACATACTTAAATAAATAAAATCTAAAGATTTTCAATTTAGATAAATTGACTCGTAATATTGTTTTATACAGTGTAACTTCGGTAAGGTGTAGTCTATATTTACATAGGCTGCACCTCTATTTAGACTACATAACATATTTAGGTTCTTGTATTTTATTTCAATTTCTAAGGGCAAGTATGTGTGCGGGATATATGGATCATCAGGAATGTACAGTGTTTGTATGACCTTATACTCAAAATTATACCGTTATAAAGCGGTAAAATTTTTCGACACGGGTTAAAACCGGTAAAAGAAATAAATTTTTCGAAAAAAATAAAATTTTGATCCGGTTATTGTCAAAGATGTACCGTTTTAAAACGGTATTTTTTACGAAATTCGGTCGTGTTTAAACCGGAAATATTTCAAACGGGTTTCAACCGTGTCGGTTGATGGTCGGAAAATTTTGAAGTTTACGCAAAAATGTACCGTTATTTAACGGTAATGCAGTTTTAACCGAGGGATTCAGTTAATTTAATAAAGTTTGCGAAGAATTCCGTCATCTTCATGTTTCTGAAGTCCCAGCTGATAAACTCCGGCTCTGGTACCCCGTCTGCCGCCAGGGTCGTTTTGATGATCTCTCGGGCGAGAATCAGGTTTTCCAGTTTCCAGAACACGCCGATAGCCGATTGGGTCGTAGTGGATTGCCCGCCTAGCGATCGGTAGGTGGGTTCTCGGATTAGGACCCAGTCTAAAATTAAAGAATTTTAGCTTAATGTGCACTTTAAATAGGCACGGTGACCCGAAATGATCAACTTATATCATAATTTGTCATTTCGTAGCTTATACGGTCTATTTCAATATATAATTGTACCGACTAGTGTCGGTAATCTTAAGCTATTAATAGTGAATTCAGCGTTAAAATTCTCACCTCCGTCATTTCGTACGGGGTTTTCCAAGAAGATTGAATTCAAGGCGGTGGCGGTGGTCATTGTGGATAGTCTGGCCATTATGATTCCCGACTCCCGGGTTGGGATAGCTCCGGCTGTCTGGTTCGCCACCCCTCTTTCGCAGAGCAAGAAAGCGGCTAGGTATTTCCTAGCTCGCCTGATCGCGTCGACATCGCCTCTTTTCCCGAATCTCGCCTCCATTTTCCGCTGAAAGTCGGCGACTTCCCGTTCCGCTTCGGTTTCCCGGTTTGCGGCGCTGGCTCGGGCTAAATAATTGATTTATTCCAAGTAACGGTTGTTAATAAAGGGTCAGCTTTTTTAGACTGTGGTCTAAGAGACTCTTATTCCTGGTTATACTTTTTTACCGGTTTTAAATTACCGGTGATATCGTTTTTAGTCAGGTTAGTATAGAATATAGAGTCTATTAGATTTATGGTATAGAAGTAAAAAAATAATAATAAAGAGTTCCTTATAAGGCCTTCTATTAAATTTTTGCTTTCTAAGTATGATGTACCGGTATAAACCGGTAATAGAGTCCGGATATAGAGTCTATTAGGTTTATGGTATAGAAGTAAAAAAATCTAAATAAAGAGTTCCTTATAAGGCCTTATATTAAATTTTTGCTTTCTAAGTATGCTGTACCGGTATAAACCGGTAATTGTTTTTTGTGGAAGTTTATTGTTTTAATGATAAGTTTCCGGTGTCATCATTTTGAGTAAATTATCTCTATGGATGGTCTTAGAAATATATTTTTTCAAAATAATTTGCCTTAAATTTTTAACTATTTGAATAATATTGTACCGGTTATTACCGGTAATTATACATATTTGGTTAAAAATTTTATTTGATACTTTACCTGCTTGGGTATTGCGGGTAAGGTGTGCCCTTGACGGGATAAGGCTTCGGGCTGTTGAAGAGTTTGGTTGTGGCTCTTCCTGCCTTGTGCGTTTTGGCTCTCGGCCCTGTTCCCAATATTTGGCCCGCTCGTTTGTCTTTTTGGAGTCCATGCCCTTTCTGACCGGTGAAGTCACCTTATGCCAAAAGAAGGGGGTTACGTACTCCTTGTTCTGATAGGCGACTGTTGGGTCAGAGCAAAGAAGGTCGGCGTTCTTGACAGTCCGACTAAAACGGTTTTGAGCGAAAGCCAAGGTGCCTCTAGCCTGTACCGATAAAGATCGGTAAAATGTGTCGTAATCCCGCATAGAATTACTACGATGGCGTTCTGCGGTTTGCAGTAGTTCTACCATATACAGCTCGTCGGGTGATTCTGTTTGTTGCCCGACCGTGGCATGCATATTGAACATTCTTGCCGGATTAGTATACCGGCTACCAGCGTACAGAAGGTTACGGTCTGAGGTGTTAACAGCCCGTACTGTGTGCTCGTATATCCGGCATCCTGTAGCTGCGACTAACGCCAAAGTTGTTTGGTTTGGCGTATTAATCTTCATTGTACCGGCAATGCCGGTATTAGTTAATGGTTTGCGGGGGGAGACATATCGCCGTCGCTCAAATGCGGGTTCCGACTTGTCGGGTGTTTTTTCGCCTTTAGGCTTATTACGTCCGGAGAAGTCGGTCTTCATTTTACATGGCCATTGGACGTAATTAACTAACGGACCATTGTCCGATTCGTTATGTAAAATTGACTTCAACTGTTGTAACCGGAGCAACTGATTGTTGCAAATACCCGATGTGTCGAAGCCGCCTGGCCGTCCTCCTCGCGCGTACGGTGCCCGTGACAGGCGGGGCTGAGCCACGAGAGAAATACGTTTTAGCGTCTCCAGCGAGCCGGGCTGTAAGTGCTCGTATTCCACGACTGGGCATTCGTCGAAGTTTCGGACGATTGTGGACCGGAGAGTATAGCCGTCATGCACTCTCGGGATCCAATCCTCAATTTGTCCGTTAAGGGTGGTGATTTCCGGCGGTGTTCTTGCGGGAAAGCTGAATAATAATGTTTTTAGTAAAGTGGCTGTAACCAGTTTTGATTACAGCTATTTTAGTTCCCATTTTACTAAATTACCGGTTAAGACCGGTACATTTTTTCTTATTAAATTACCGGTTTAAACCGGTACAGGTATAAGATGGTGTGAGTTTTTTGCTCTTTTTTAGATGTTATAAAAAAGGGAAACTGTTCACAACTGTTTAAATCTATATTGTGACTTTTGCTCAGTATTTAAGCTTAAATCGCCAACTCTTGATTTTGTTTTGAATGCGTGTGCCGATTTAAGATCGTGCACTGTTAAATAAAAAGGCCCATACCGTCGGGTTTCCTTATGCGTAAGGGCCCGGGTATGGTATCGTATGAACGATATTGAAAACTCTGGGTTCAATACTCAATGAGGGTCACTCGACCTTAATGGTACGTCGCCCTTGTCCCGACCCTTTACCACTTATAAAAAGTTATGGTGCTTATTACCGGTTATTACCGGTACATTTTGATTTTTTCCACGAAAAACCTGGAATTGCAGTTTTTTATTTCCGGATTTAAGCTTTCCATGAATTCATATTCATATTCCTTAAATCAATAGGTTGAGATTTATGTTCGAATCGCATACTATTGATTTGTCGGATCTTATTAATATATGGTTATACTTTTTAATTCTGGGAAGCGTAATCACGTTGCAAAAAACTTTTTAAGAGTTTTTGATGATATTATTACCGGTAAATACCGGTATTTTTTAAATTGTATGTAACTCTAAGGACTATTTTACCGGTAGAAACCGGTATATGTAAGTTTAATATAAGATTTCTTACCTGACGTCCTGCGCTGTGTTCGCAACGGGCGAAAGGATGATCAGGTTAGCCCCATTTTGAAGAAGTTGAAAAGACTTCTTTGGGGCGCTAAAGATTTCCGTGTCTATTTCGTATCCTGGCATGGCGACTTCCTCGAAATAGGCGGCGGACCTTATAAGTTGTGAGGCGTCGTTAACTCCTGGGCAAAAAATAATGAGTTGAATCCCATTTTTGTGCCAGGAGTTGACGTGGTCACAGAGGCCGAAAGCGAGGTGGTTAAACTGCGATTGGTTGATATGTTTAACCCGCAGTTTATGTTCGGCCTCCGTGATGAATTTGTCTCGTAAAAGACGATCCGCCAGGTCCAAATTTTTAGTTCGCGTGTCTGTGCGGCCTTTTCGAGAGTTTAGGATTCGAATTGTATCCTCAATCATCTCTTGCGCTGTTGTAATTTCAACTTGAGCTGTACCGACTACGTCGGTATATGTTTGTTCGAAGTGTTGGACAGAGATGTCCCGTAAATCCACTTCTTTGGGGTTGTTCGGGTCGCTGGTGTCGAAAGCTCCCAATAAATCGATAATATGGCGGCTAGTGAAGCTCGCGTTTGTCGAATTTAAGTGTTCCCTCTGTAAGTTGAAAGTGAACCCCAGCAAGATGGTGGTGCGGGGTTCAACTTCCGGTTCGGCCACTGCCATCCACATGTTTGGGAAGTGGTTAAAGGCGGCTGATATGGCTGGGCTGGCGAATCTTTCGTAATCCATGTCGTAAAATATCTTCCCGTTCATCGGGCGGGATACGAGGGATATAGGGCATGGATAGTTTTCCGAATCGCGCCACCGTTCCATGAGCGTCTTACTGTTAAAGAGCAGCTCAGATGGGGGTATCTGAGCGAACGTTACGAGTTCTCGCGGCTCGTTTTGGAAGCGCTCTTTCGCGATGAAGCCCTGTTTAAGGACTAGGTCTCTCAAGAGAGCAACCACTGTAGTCCAGTCTTCTATATCGTCGCAACTTAACCCCCAAGAGACCATGATAGAGCGGGTATGCGCATATGCGTCGCGCCAGCTGGCGAAAGCTCTTGGTGGGGGGCCTAGCCTGCGTGTTATGACGGCTTCGTTGAAGGTGAGGGGCTCGGCTTCTTCGCCATCATGGAAGAGCTGATCACGAGAGAGCGCCTGATCTTGTTGCCCGAACTCGATAAGGACTTTATTAATCCAATTCAGGGCTTCTTTGAACCCGTCTTCCGCCGTGGCTGCTTCCGGCAGCGACAGCGGCGCCGACAGGATCTGTTGTGCCGGTAATACAAGAGTTCTTGTATTATTGCAAAACTGTACCGTTATAGAACGGTAATTAGCGGCTTCTCGGTGCATCGTCCGGAGACTCGTCTCGACGAGTTCTTCACGGTAGTTTTCGTGAATACGAGTCCGGGTGTGCCGGTTGCATAATACTTCGGTCGGTTGGTCGTCGTCGGTATCGTGCGTGTTGACCCTGATCGGGCATTGTTGCCCGTTCGACCAAAAGGAGCATTGCGGCAACGATTGATTGTCCGCGCGCCATTCGTGTGGGCTTGATTCCCGCAGCTTCGGGACGTTAGATGACGCTGTTGATGCCACGTATGTCGCCACTAGGGCGTTGTAATCCAGATGGGTCTGTATTACATCTGAGTCATAAATATTACCGAATTCGTAATCGTTAATGACCGCCTTTGTGGACTCATCGGTAATGGTCTTGTTAAATGTACCGGCATTTGCCGGTAATAATTCGTCATCGTCGCCCCCCGTGGCGAATTCTTCGTCTGAACCGCTAAACGACAGCTCATGAAGGACTTGTAGCTTTTTCTGTTCATTCGCCGAGAATTCGTCGTCCTGTTCTAGGTCTTCGATATTCTCGGTGCTGGGTGGCTCAGAGTCGTTATAGTCGGGGTCAACGATCGAAAGGAACGAGACGAGATCCGTCATTTCGTCGAAGTCGGCGGCGTTAAGGTCGATTTTGACGAGGTTGTCTTTGATGATCTTTTTGTCGACTTTTTTGGCGATCGTGACTTTCTCGCGTTCGAAAGCGTGGGCGATCTAAAACGGTTTTTTAATCATCAGTCTGTGATTATTTTTTCGTTTTTTGGCCTAACAAATACGAGGAAATTTTATGTTAAACCGTTCAATATTTATTTCCTAGATTTGTTTTTTACCGATTTTAATCGGTATTCGCTAAACGTTAAATACAATATTCCTGTATGTTTACCAAATATTATATTTTTTACCGATATAAATCGGTACGGTTTTAGCTTTTTCTTGGGTTGTATTTTTACCGATATAAATCGGTATTTTGTTTTTAGGCGAAAATTATGTATTTTCGGTTTTTTCCCTAAGGTATTTTTTGTAAATGTCGGAAATTATTTTTATTAAAGGTTTCAATTTCACTCATTTTAAATTTACCTCTGATGCGCCGTAGGATGACAGTGATCGCATCGACATCGTATCGTCGAGGTCCACTTCGCCTGACAGAGTCATGTCAAGATCTCGTTTGAGGCGGAGTACGTTCTCGTTTTGGACCTGAGATGTTCTTGGGCCTGTACCGCCTACGGTTTGGCGGTAATAATTTCGGTCTAGGGTGTCCTCTGGGGCTGGCTTCTCTTCTATGCCGTATTTCACCCCGAAACGGCTGAAATGAAACCAACTTCGGAGCAGCTCTTTCAGCTCGTTCAGTCCGTTGTTGGCCGCGAATGCGTTGAACGAAACCGGGATAGCTGACGTTTCTTTCACGAGTTTTGCGCATAGTTGAACCATCTTTTTGTGAACCTGTTTCGGAAGTGTATTCCGCATCAGGTTAACGAACCTTAATTTATATATTATGTGGTGTAGGTAAAAAGTTTTTTATAAGGTTTTTTGGTTTTTCTACTCATTTATGACCGTTTATATTATTGAATTAGACAAATCTATGAAGTATTATTTACCGACTAATGTCGGTACAATTCCGTTAATATTATGAAATGTGAAAAAATACGTGAGGAGTTTTTTACCGACTTCTGTCGGTACATTTCTGTTATTCAAGGACTGTTTTTATACTTCGGTACGAGTAGTTTTAATATTGGTCATAATGAGGTAGAGAAATATCTTAATTTTCTAACTGAGTTATATCTCAGTTTAATAGTTTTAAGAATCATTTTAGCTTACCACGGCCCTTTATGCATCCATTTGTTCCGCGCGTATGTCTCGGCGGGAAAACATGCCATTTCGGTTCGTAGTGTGAAGATTTTGAGGATCATTTTAGCCCGTACGTCTTCACATTTTGCTGACCTCTTGTTTTTTACAACCAAGAGAGATTCGGCTGATTGAATGATCATATTCGCCAGCCATGAATGGGCCATATCTGAACCCGATTTGTTATAATTGTTATTATTGAGTTTCTAAGAGAAACTTTTTTCTATGTATGAAATAATCTTACACGATCAAAATTTTGCTCTATAGCTGATAAGTCTATGCCTTAACTGAATGATCGATAAGGATCATTATCGAAATATGCGTTTGCGGCTTTCATAAATTGTACCGATTTAATCGGTAATGTTCAATAACGTTTTTATGGGCTAGTTTAGCTAGGAGTTTTACGTGCTAAGGGCTGTATCACTTACAAGTGAAAATTCCATACATAGTGAGGGAAATGTACCGTTTTAGAACGGTAATAATTACGATAAATAAAATTTTGTATTTACCGGTGACTGGTGCGTCCATCTGGGTCTTCCGAAGCATCATCACGAAGGCTTCACCGACGAGTTTTTTACCGCTCGTCGGATCGATTGTCGATTTGACATTATCGAGCCATTCATCTCGATTTTCGACGTCCGAGAAATCGGCCAAAAATGATGGCGATCCGATGCGTTTACAATTTCTTTCCAAATATTGGAAGGCGATTGCGATGGCTTCGGTCCTCAGTCTGCCCGCGATGACTTCGACGCCGAAGTTTGGGTCGAGGTTTTCTTGGTTGAGGTCGCGGGTGACTTTTTGTAAAGTCACGATAGTGGCCATAACCAGACAGAAATCCAGGAGATTGTCCAGGTTATCTTGTCCTAGGGCTTTGAGCAGCTCCAGGATTAGCGCTGAAGAAAGAAAAAATAGTTAATAATGTTCACTTTGTATGAAATTATTTTATTTTCTCTTCATAGCTGTTCTTTGAAGATTTTTGTCCAGCAAAATATTGGCTTATTTTTAATAAGCTAAGCTTTTCGGCTTATTGCGCTTTTAATCATCTAATTTGATGTTAAGCTATGAAAAGAGTCTGACTTTTAACTGTACCGACTTTAGTCGGTAATAATTAGAAAGCTTTTCTGATAAGGCGTAAGCTAGAAATTTTAGGTAAATTTATATAATGCTAACCTGACATATTGGCGAATTTCACTGGTAAGTTCGCGGTAATGCGTAGGCGGTCAATTTTTAATAGGACATTAAGAGGTTTGACGAAGCCCTTAATGTCGCTTGAAAATTGAAAATTCCAGTTGACGGGTCGTCGGACTGGAATATGGCCTTCGACGGTTTCTTGGGTCAAAGAAATGTACCGTTTACGAACGGTATTAGTTGGTGGGAGGTTGAGGGCGATTCTGGGTTCGCCCTTATCGTCCTTTTGAACGTAATTGACTCGAAGTTGTCCCGCCGAGTTAGCTTTGTCGTGGGGGTAAAACTTGTCGAATTTTTGTACGTCCTTAAGCCGGATGGTGGTTAGACGAATTGCAAGTGGAAAAGTTGCCTTTGTACCCCCTGTAAAACGCCACGGCTTGTCCATCAGATTTATCACGCTCTGTAGCGGCTCATACTGGGATATTCTGTACCGGTATGAGGCGATTCCGGACTCGGATTGCTTGATACGGCGGCAGTGCAGCCCGGCGGCGCGTTGTCCGCCCCACCGAAAGCTGCAAAAGGAATTAAACTTCGCCTTTTTGAATTGCGTATAAGCGTTGGCGCCCAGAGGTCGGTTGATCTCACTTGGGACGCCATTTTTCCACGGTACATGAGTCGGTAGGTTGAACTTTTCGCTAGAATACAATTTTTTAAATTGAGCGAAAAAAAAGTTTTTCGATTTCTAGGCGATTTATCGTTTGGTTACTATGAGTAAAATTATATATTACCGGCTGTAGCCGGTACAGATTGTATGATGAAATTGATTTTCTGAAAATGCTTTTCTTTTAAACCAATCACTTCAAAAAACGTTAAATAAATTTGTTGTTTTTTATGCGAAGATAATTTTACTCATAAGATAATCAAATTACGTTAATTGTTAATATAATTCTAGATTATCTAATTTTAATGACTTACTCTCCGACGAAGGAATCGGCGAAAGTGATCGCTTGCCATCCCTTTTCGGGAAAAGTGAAGCCATCCGAAGCGTCAGGTTCATTCCCGGGCGCAATTTCGACCAAAACTGATTCGACTGGGCTGCGTCCGTCGTAATACGGACGTTCCGTAAGGAGTCCTCGGGCTGCGAGGATCTTTTTAATCATTAAATGTACCGGCATAGAGGCCGGTAATAGTGCGGCGGTGTAAAGTTCACCGGAGCAGCCATGATCGCGGTCGGCGTTGCCGATGGCGATGGCCACTTTGACTGTAGCGTCTGTAACGGCCAATATGTTGGGTAGGAACCCTCCAATATTGGTGTTTGGGTCGAAAACGTGTCCCCGACCCATTATGCTGGGTGTAAGCGACAGACCGAAACAGTCAAAAGCGACGTCGTCATCGTTAAGGACCGGGAGGTCGATAAGGGTTAAGTCGCGTAAATTTGACAACAATTCCGGGTTTCTGGCCAAGAATTGCAAAATATGCTTGTCTCCGTCTTCTTCGTCCATTCTAAATTTTTAGAATATAAAAAGATGGATGAGTCAAGCTAACAGCTATATCGGCGCTCCCTTTTTTGGGTTAACCTATAGCTACCGGAAAAAGCGGGAAAAATTCAAAAGGCCGTCCGAAGAAGCTCCTTTTTAAAGAATTTGTACCGGCTAATGCCGGTAAGGTAATAGCATGTACAGTCTAAATATGCAGTACAGTGGCTAAGGTTTCTCTCGTTGAAAATAAATTTCTCTAAAGTTCTCTAAGATAATCTCTCTTACTAATAATAAAAAATAAAAGAAAAAGTTTTAAGAAAATTACCTCAAAAATCGAATTTTAATTCGATTAGTTGTTATTCGA
>SCLG01000962.1:4472-39228 GCA_004367875.1 Oikopleura albicans
ATGGAAAATCATCGCACTAAAATAAAACACATTTTAATAACACCTTTTTAAAGTTTCCTTTTATGGTTCACTTTTCTATAAATTATTTTCCCTAATACAGTGCTTACTCCTTCATCGTACGCTCATTTATCGGGAAAATGGTCCTTTTTGTGACGATGCTCCTTTTTCGGACGCTTTTTTTCGAGATCCGAAAACGCCCGATAAATTAGTAAGAACTGTACTGATCTTAATATGTTACCCTTTACACCGTTATGGTTCACTTTTTTTCCCGTTCGCGCCACTGTTCTAGTTTTTCGGAATTTTTTCGTGAAAAATAACGGCACACCTGGTATAATTTTAAAATACCACTTTATTCTGAGTATAATTCGTGACTAGTATTGCGATTTATAGCTAAAATGTTCGTAAATATCACGAATTATCACGAAATTTCACGAAATTTTCACCTCGGCAAGTCTTTATTTTCTACAAAACGTCAAAAATCGGGCTTGTCACATACTTTACGTATCGTTTTAACTTGCATATGGCTCAGAAAGAAAAAAAATGCTTCAAAAAAGTCTTATTTCTGACTCACGAATACAAATGGTCTAAATACTCCCTCACTAGCTCAAAATGCGTAAAAAAAACCTTTTTTAAACAATTAATAGGCTTACTTAGACACCCTGCTGTACAGTGTCTGAATAATTGACTTATTACTACAAGTAAAAGAAAAACATAACATATTAACTTAAACCAATTATTCAAAAAAATTTGTAACATAAAGATCTTGCCGACGCAGGCGACGTACTTTAGGTGTTTAAATAAGCCATTAGATTGAAAAGCACTGAAAAAATAACGGAAATCTCGTATTTACCTGTTAAATATGGCTAGGTTTTTTATGTCCCGCCTCTCTCGATGCCGCTGTCAAGAATGATTTATTCGACGCCAGAAAAACAAAACTGANATAACTACTAATTGCAAATAACCTCTTTTTTAAGGTTTCCTAGCTCCAATGAATGACTAATTAATATTCATTACGGAAATAAAATTTTTATTTTTATTTGCTCTCCGACTTTGGAATCAACTATTCTATGTTGGTTTTCAATGCCGTTACATTTAATGAAATAAAATGTAAAAAAAAAACGCGTTTTATATGTCAATGCGGACAATCTTCCGCAATATGTGTTTGAAGGTTAAGGCCTTGACGTGTTGAAATCGCCGTTCGTGTAGGTTTAAAAAATAAATGACTGAAATAAATGACTGGAATATAAACATTGTAGTCATGTTAGTAGTATAGAGAGAGGCCGCGTTTGTACACTTTTTTGTCATCGGTCATTTTATCGGTCATGCTGACAATTTTTTCATATTCTGACAATGGATATGGAATCTTCTGACAAATACGCATAATATTCTGACAAAAAGTTTAGAATTTTTTTGTCAGAAGGTGGATTAATTGGCGTGGGAATTTTTTTTATTATTTTCCCACGGTCTCAGATTCTCAATACCGTGGGAACTTTTTTCATTTTTTTCCCACGGTCAAAAAATATTCTGACAAAAAAAAAATTATTCTGACAAATTTTTTTTTTCGAAAATTTTTCAGAATAATTTTTTTTTTGTCAGAATTTTTTGTCAGAATAATTTTTTTTCCCACGGTTATTAACGGATAGTTACGGTATTACAATTTTCATTATTAGTAATAATGTTTGCGCGAGTTTGTCTCCCTTTGTTTACACAGCTGTGTTTGCGCTCTTTTTTTTACGTGACGCATCCGCGCGCTTTCTTTTGTTTCATCCTGATGAAACATTTCATCATTATTTACTAAGCGTAAATACGACGCGCTGCCAACCCGGCGCCATACTAATCCTTATGCAAATATGCAGAGTAAATAGTGCACTATGAGTCAATTTTGATTGACAGGTTCATAACATCAAGTTCAATATGTGAACTTGGCAATATAAAACATTCAATGGTTGGAATACTTTTATTGTTTGTAAAGTAACATGTGTAATATAAAATAACGGCACGTGATTGGTTGATAATGTAAACACGAAAATATAGGGTGGGAAAATCGGGCGTGAAAAAACATAGGGTGGAAAAAAAATTTACGTGATAAAAAAATTGGCTTGAAAAAAAAATGTGCGTGAAAAATAAGTATAGCGAAAAAAAATATAGTGGAAAAAAAGTTATGATGTGAAAAATTTTGGTAGTCAGAAAACATATACCCCTAGAAAACATATACCCCTAGAAAACATATACCCAGAAAACATATATACTAAAAAACACGTATATATAGCAAAAAATTGAAAAATTTAATGATTTTTTGCGTTTTTTGATCAAAATTAATGTTTTTTCATAGTACGTGTTTTTTCAGTATATATGTTTTCTAGGTATAAGTTTTCTCAGTATATAAGTTTTCTGAGTGTATAAGTTTTCTAGGGACACAAGTTTTCTAGGGATATAAATTTTCTGACCGTATAATTTTTATGGTATATTTTTTCGCTACGATTGTTTTTCCAAAGCGTAAATTTTTTTTACCACACTAAAAGTACTAGACCGCGCGCCTTTCATTTTTCTTCTTCTTTTTATATGGTGTGGTAATATTTGCGGCGCGCTCGCTTGGTCTAGTACTTTTTAGTGTGGTAGAAAAATTTACGCTGAGAAAACATACTATGCGAGAAAACATACTATCAAAAAAAACACGTACCCTGGGAAAAAATGTAAGCGTGCGCAAATATTTACAAAGGGACGCGAGTAACAAATAAACGATTTACGGTAGTATAATTTTCACACGAAAGTTAATTATTGAGCATAATTATTTTTTTTTCGGGAAAATTCGAGAACAAAAATAAATCCGAAAAATTATAAATTGGTACTAAGGATGAAAAGGGATAAATTTGTATTTTATAAAATAAGATCATATTTCACGGGTTTTTTTGAAAACTTAATTTTCATCTTCGGCGCGGTTTTTGTAAAAAGCAACAACTTCCGGGAGACCAGGTTGAGTATCGAGCCGATCAAAAATGCGGGCAAAGTTGGGCATTGGGTTAATCCCAAAATCAAGCTGATTGCCCGAAACGATATTTTGTAAGGTTGTGAGAACCATATGGGCGGGGTTTGAGTTGTGAATTAATTCCGTCGCTAAAAGAGTAAAAGTCAGAAAATAGTACGCATTTTGATTTTAAAAAATTATCGAATAATCCTAGGATGATCTTAAAATTTTTAAGGATCGAAAACTGTACGAAAATGGTCCAGGGACTGTACAATTTACTTACCAATGCTTGTATAATTGTCAGTTATATTTTCAAGGTCGACTTGTTCCAAAACGGTCATGAACAAACAGAACATCTGTGCTGACTTTTGTTCGGGCCATATTTCCACTTTGCCATTGTATCGGAGCTTTATGTCGTTTTCAAAAGAAATGCCGACATTGTGATACGTTTGTAATTCTCGTAAAATGTTTTCCACGGCTAGGGACATCTCATGTTCCTGGCGCTCGGTGTCGTACAGTTTATCAAAGTACTCTTCATCGAAATCGTACCCGTCCACTCGATATCTGGCAAACTGAGCCCTGCGTAATGAGTCACTAAGTTCGGTTTGTTTTCTTGCGTAGTATGTAGCCGGAAAAAATTGATTTTGCCCGTGTACTTCAATAATGTGATTCCTTAGTTCTGGTAAACTATTGGTGCTAAAAACTGAATCCATGCGCATTAAAATGTATGCGAAGATGTTGTTCATGTCGGCGACATGAACGGGGTCTGTCATTTTACGCAATCGGTAAGAAAACATTTCGGAAAAATCAAAAAAATATTGAGGATTATCACAATAGTAAAGAAGTTCAAATCCTAGGCCGGTTGGGGTAAATTGTGGTTCAGTGCACTCGTCATATAAAAACTCTAATTGGCACAAAAAACAGTGCAGGGTTTCCTTAAAAGTGTGACATCCGGCACGTCGCAGAATATCACGTTGGCCATCTCTTTTGAACATACGGGTCACCTGCAATTTCGATTTATTGTCGCACTGATCGTAAATATGCCGCAAAACAACTGAGGGCAAATTAAAAAGTCTAGACATTTTAAAAAGAAAAAAATAAAAAAAACTTTTTTGTTTTCTGACGGAAAATATTATGAACTAAAATTTTAGAAAAAAGTTGGGGCTCAGAATATGACCGACATTTTCCGGAAAAGTGGTTGGTTTGCAAATAACCCTTAATTTAATCTATTACAGGCGAAAGTAAACATTACAAGGGGGGCTCAGTTATTACGCTGGTTAACGAGCGGAAAAGTAAATAAGAGGCGCACCGTGATCATTCAAATAATGCGAGTTAATATTTACTTAAGACGCTGTGCGAAAAAACGTAACACGAATCTCACGGTCACATATAAAAAATATGAGCGTGGCGTGGGAAGAAAAAATAATTGACCCAGTAGAGTGCGATTGCGGTATTATGAGACATAAGTCAAAGCCAGACTTGTTAAAATTTGAAGATGAAGAGAGTACCGTGAGTAAATTGGAAAATATTTCGGAGGATGAATTTGAAACATCTACGGAAAGTTCAATGGAAAGTGGTTTTACAGACCCTGGGACATTTAATCAAGATATTATTACGCCCCAAAACAGTTTTTTGTCCACGCGTTCTATGGGAGTTAAGCAGAGGGAAATAATTGCAAAAGATCGATTATCACTCGAAACTTGGGTGACAGAAATGGCTCGCTTGCTCGGAATATGTGCTTTGCTTTACCGCAAACAAGGGGAAATCAACATGCCTCAAGCAGAAGAGATCAAAAAAATTAATGTCGGATTAACAACAAAGATTTTCAATGCCCTGTGTGACATTCATCAACGAGTTAAACGCCGAAACGAAAAGCAGCGTACCTGTTTTATTGTTCTCTTTGATTTGTGTTCGATTGTGAAAAATAATACCCCTACTGTATTTTTGGAACGATTAATTCATGAAAAACTGACTAGCATTCTAACTGATTGGGTCAAGGGGTTTACTTTTTACGAAACTAATTTCGATAAACTCCGCTCTTTTTTAAAATTTCACTACAATTCGGAAAATGAGGATTGGCTTTCATTATATGGCGCTTGGAAAAATACACAATATTTCACTGAAAATAGCAATCGGAAAGTTGTAAACGAGAAAAAATTTGTACAAGGGTTATATTGGGACATTTTGAATGATACTTTACTTTCGGCAATAAATAAAAACGCTTCAATTTTGCCTTCGTTAATTGAATTAGGCCACATGGACATAAACCAGTTTGAGAACGCTTTAGATTGTTTGACAATTCCTTATTCTGGACCTTATAAAAAAACAACAAAATCTGGTGAAATAAAAATGCAGTATTTCATTTCAGGTCTGAATAAAGAAGACGCTATTGCGAACGGCGGATTACCCTTATATGGGATTTTTGAATTCAAATTAAGCTGTTTAAAAATGACTTCACAAAATGCTTTTTTCTACGCTAATACTTTGCCAGAAATGCCGTTTTGGCTTACAAATGTCCCGCCTCTTTTTAATAAAAGTTTAGAGTATGTTAGACACCAATTTAAGGAAAATAAATGAATCAGTTATAATTAGCTTAACACATCAACCTGTGTCTGTATTGTTTGTGATTACTCATACGGAAATAAAACATAAAACCAAATATTTGTCTTCGCGTGTTTTACTGGAACAAAATTTTGCATTTCTTTGCTTTCTTCTTATGTCGACTTTGAACCGCTCGTTTTTTGATTTTGCCGCTTTCTTTTGGCCCATTGACTTTGCCTGTATTATCACCGTCGGCAGATTTTTCCCATTCAATATTATGCCTAAAAATGTAAAAATAAACATTTTATCGTAATATTTTCTATAATTGTAATAGTACTAAAATTAAAAAACAAAAGCTTTGGTAAAACTTCCTCAAATAATTTTGACTTTTGTTGAAAAGTACGTAATGCCGGCTTCAGGATTAAAAAAAATATTTTGCTATTCTCTGATAATTATATTTATGAGTAAACAAATATTCTGGGTAGAAAAATTTTTAAAACTCACCGGTTTCCGAAGAAACTTTGAAAAAACGCATCCTGACGTTGATCCTCAGCTTCGTCGAAACACTTTGCCAGCTGTATATGACTGAACTTTTTCTCCTCAATTTTTTCATCGGCAATAAACTCTACGTCTGAGACGGTTTCTTTTTCTTCAGCGGACTCGGACGTTTCCGAGTTAAAAAAATATTTTTGACGTTTTTTGTTCTTTTTTGCCGATTTTGAAATTTTCATATTTGTCTGGCCTTCGTCTGAGCTGATTACAATACAGTCAGACGTAGGCGAGATTAAGGGACTAAATAATAAAATTATTCTCTGTTAAAAAAAATAAAATTTGTTTACCCGTCAGAGTCTGGTTTCGGGGGGTCTTCAAGTAGTTTAAGCGGCTTTGGCCCGTAATCTGTCATATTCCTTAAAAAATCATATTTATAAAAAAGACTAACTAATTGCCAACAAAAAATTACTTGTCAAAAATGAATGAAGGGCCCGACTTTGGTTCGGAAAACACGACCTTCTTCATACGGCATTGAAATTGGCGGTAATCCGAAAAAGTATGAGGCTCGAATAAATTGGTACTTTCCAACTCCCGCTTTGATTGGCCCCAAAATGTCCCGAATCGGGAGCCCTCTGACATATCTATAACCCCATCAGGAATTGGTGGTCGAGCAGGCCATGCTTCCGCCTACGCCAAAAAAAAGTTTTTTAAAATAAAATAGGCAGACAAAATTAACCTCTGCGCGCTTTTTGTCAAAAATGGTGTAAAGCTCGTCCTCGACTGGAACCGGAAAATCCCAAAATGTGTTCCGATCGGCAGAAAGCCAGACAAATCGGGTCTTAATGGCTTTAAACTGTGCCAATCGGAACACATAAACAGGTTTTTCCGAGCCCATTGTCGTAATTCCGTGAAAAACAACGTTTCTTAAAAAGACAAATTGTATCGTCCGCCAATCTTTTGCAAACTTGGGCTCCATGCTTTTTGAACTTGACCATATTTCTACCACGAATTGTGAGAACCGTGGGGAAATGAGACTGATACGCTGCATGCACTTGCCTGTTTGAAAAAACTTTTCTATTATTGAAGAGTTAATCAAACCAGCCAAGTCATATTTTCGTAGCAACTCTAACGGCATTTCGGCGGGCTCAGCAACGTCGTACATATTTTTTAGTTTTCAAAAGTCCTATTTTTAGAGTTTGAAGCTGTGAACGTCGAGCTCTTTTTTTTGACTGCGCGTCTCTCATTGGCGCAGTCTCATATAGCATGTGGGCGGAGCGAGCAGCGCTGGTGGCCAGAGTTTTCATTTTTGTTATTCTCGCGTCGAATCAATCATTCTTGACTGCGGCATCGAGAGAGGCGGGACTTAAAAAACCCAGCCATATTATACAGGTAAATACGAGATTTTCGTAATTTTTTCAGCGTTTTTCAGTCTAATGCCTTATTTACACACCTACAGTACATTGTTTATGTCGGCAAAGTCTTTATTTTATTAAGCTATTCGAATACTAGGCTTTATTTAAGAATTTATGTATTTATTTTACTTGTAAAACGCCAATTATTTGAAAATTGTACAGAAGGGTGTCTAAGTAAGACTTTTTTTTAGTTTACAAAAGGGATTTTTACACGAATTAGGGGGGTAATAAGGCGTTAGTTTGACATTTTTGTTAATCTGAAAGGGAACTTTTCAGGGACATACACTCCCCTGTTAATGTAAAGTGCAGCAATTTATGATTTTTGGGCCTACATGGAATACAAATCTTACATACAGTATGCGATATGCACAATGTTTTGGTCTTGGGTAAAAAAAGGGTGAAAATTTCATGATATTTCGTGATATATCGTGATATTTTACACTATTATACCTAAAAATCCAAATTGCTGTGACAAAATGACACTCACAATCACGATAAAATGAGATTCACAAATTATACAGGAGGTTGTCCGATTCCGGAACCTTTTTTCGATTTTTACTCAATGTCCGTTTTTGTCTCGAAATCGGATTTTCGCACCATTTTAAAACTAAAAAACCGCCCTGGAATTTTCTTGAAAACTGTTTTAGAACTTGACTATCCCTTGTATACGTCACCTTTATCAGACATTGTACCTAAAATATGTTTAGTTAAGGTGAAATGATTTTCCGAATTCTTTTGCTGGCTTTAGGGCCGGTAGCAAATATTCCCGTCAACCTGGACTCAAACGCTGTTTTTGAAGCCTCATCTGAAGGTAGCGGCGGAAGTGGATCTGGCGATTGCTACGGCTGTTCAAATGTCGACCGAGTAATCCGCGTTAACCCGAAATTGGACTGGTACTCGATTAGACGACTCGTGGCAGAAGGCGTATTGGACATTGACGGCTATGATTTGCCTAGTGATTCCAATTACTGGGATTACTTTCCCTACGAGGAGATTGCCATTCCGGATGTGACGATTTCGGTCAAGGTCGAAACCACTGAAGCTGCACCGCCAGCCCGATTTGATTCGACCGTCGTTGATTATTATGGTCAAAACGGTGAGTGGGATTACGAAATGACCAGCCCGTCAACGACCATGATCGATATCTCCACTTCCATAAACATCAATTTTGACGCTGAAATTGTGGTAACTGTGGTCGACGAGGAAGTTCCAGAAAATGGAAAAGTGGGCGTTTTCATTGGCGTAAGTATAAGCGTTGGAAGCGTTGTAATTGTCGGGGGAATATATGTGGTTCATGTTCTGAAAAAACGGCAAGCGGTGCAAGAACGCATGAATAGAACCGGAAATCGGCACTTAATGACGACATTCAATGAAACAGGTAAAGTTTTTAACAAAAAAATTTAACAGGCAAATTCCCAAGTAATAGGCATTTTTTTTGCCTTATGAATGTTTAGCAAATAAGGGATAAATAGTCAAATAAGAGCCCGGTGGTCAGATTTTCGTATTTTTGTTCGTATTTGGCGACCCTTGTATGGCAATATTTCGCTAAACAATATTTTTTGGAAAACCGGGCTTAAAATTATTATTTCAAAACGAACATGATTAAGGAAATTAACCATAATTTCAGCCACAAACGTTTCTACAACGCAAGGAGGTTCTGGTCCCCAAGTTCAGAATCCGGGACCGAGCACTGCTGTACCAAATGCTCGAGGTCGCATATTGAGCTATATGAAACGGCCGAAAACCCGCGCGCCCAATGCCGAAGCCCCGACTTTTCGACGAGTGTCGCCGCCCAGTCCGGTACCCCTGGGTGTCTTAACCCCTCGACGGCCATCGGTCACTAGAAGTGACACAAGCCCGGACACGCCAATCATGGCTCTTTGCGAGCGACAAAGTTTGGGACGAAAGGTGAATAAAACAGCGCCAATCCTAGAAGCTGTTCCGGATAAGCCAGCTCGGTTTCCCATTCCCGAATGTAAAAACACAGAAGGTAAACAAAATTCACATTTTGGCTAGATTAACAAATTTAAGCTATCTTTTGACATAACCATTTTTCTTTCATTTTTTGAATAAGACATATTTTAAATAATAGCGTTTATAAACTTTTAATAAGACTTTTTGTTGAAAAAAAGGTTTGAATTTTTAAAATACTTTTTTTATTTAGAGCTCCTTCACGATACTGACGAAACCTTCATGACGGCGGCCGATACGACGAATATAAAAACGACAACCATGGGTAAATTCGAATAAAAAAAATTTTATATTTAGTTTGGCATTTTAGCGTACTTAATTCAACTTTTTTGGACGCTTTTTTGGGAATTTGATTTGAATTATTTAATATTGTGCTTGAAAATAGATTATATGGAGAATAAATTATTAATTTTAGATCTTGAAGCATCCGGTCAGACGAGTACACCGGTCAAACTAGATAGTCAACCAAGCTCCTCAGATAAGCGGTTGATTACGTTTTCTCCGATTGGTCCAACAATTGCCGGCAGCAAAAAACGGACTTATTCTTCGGATGATTTGAGCCTGAACTTGACTCCGCCCAATACACCCCAATCATGTAAGTCTATATTGTTAGTATTTCCGTTAATAGCAAACTAGGTATAAAAGAGACAATTATATAAGGGTAATCCTGTATTTATTAGCACATTTTTCCCCAAGAGTTTTATGAACAAGTTGTGGATTTAATTTTTATACAGTTTTTTTGTTCGAAAATTGAATGGGTATCAATTAAGGATATGGCGGTTAATTTGTTAGTAAAATTTCCGAGTATTTATTTTTATTTTAGTAACCACTGAAGACTTGATAAATGTCCCTGGAATTTTCGATGCGGGGCGCAAACTTCAAAGGTCGACTGAAGAAATTCTCAAGCCCGTGTTGCCGCCACCGCCAATTCCCGCACGGGTATATGATCTTCGTGAAAGACAGCCCGTGAATTACAAAGAGGCGTCAAGCTCGTCCAGCAGTGATGAGAAAGTTGACCTCTAAATAATGTTTCTGCGATTCTCAAAAGTGTCAAGGTGGATGGTACCGATTAATTTGAGACAAAGTAAAATCAGTATAAAGTATAATTCAGATAAAATGATAATGATAAGTTACAATTCGATTTAGTGTATTGTACTTAATCTGATTTTTACTACATACTGATTATAGTCTATGCGAATTTTATTGGTGCCAGACGGACACGTGCGTTCTTTCTGCTACAATTTTGTTTTGTAGAAAATTGGAAAATCGTTACTTTTTTCTCATAAAAATTCTGCACGTATTTTCTGCTTAAATCGTGCTCAGCCAGATATTATGAGATAAACTCATTGTTTGTTTTTTTTCTTAATTATGTATTTTCGCCCCTTTCACAATTTGTTTAATGAGTATTAAATTTAAAAGAAAAAAACGGAAAATTGGAGATTTTAATTATACGTTAAATATAAGGGCCATATTTATGTGAAGTCTCGAATTTTCAGTTATTTTTTTTTTATATTTATTTGTTTTTTGAATGTAACCGTTAACCTCTCAAAAGTATAATTTAATCACAAAAGATGCCTTTTATTAACGAGTGCCTACGGATACAAGTTATCGTAACCCTTCAATCATTTATGTTGTTCTGCAACCTTTTGATAAATTTATGCTTGTCATTATTTTGCCATTTAGCTGCCGCTTTGAAATTATGTTTATTGGTGGAAAAAAACTGCCATTTTTATCATGTTATTTTGTCCAACACTGACAAGCTTATCAAATAAAAAAGATACCGGATTATTTCTCGTTTTTTTATTGACTATCATATTTGTAACGGAATCAAATTAATTGTCAGTGTACATAAGCGGAAAGGGTCCAAATTTTTCAAACTCGCCAAACAGGTTGAAACTGACGCGCATGTTTTCTGACGGCAGGAACGGCGAATTGTTTATTACGCTTTTTTTGAAGTTCAAATATGTTAAATAGCGCTCCTAACAGCCTTTTTTGTATTTGGATATTTTTTCAAAATGACGTTTTTTTAAATGTTTACCCAAAGTCAAAACTAGGACTGTATTTTCAAATATTTTTTCGAACTTTAACAATATCCATGCTTGACGGACGAAGCGTCTTTCATACATCGGATATATCGTTGCTTGAGTTCCAATTGGCTGGTTAGGCGTGTATTTGTTTTTGCGTCTCTTTTTCTGTGTTGAACTTTCATTAATTATTTCAGATAAAAATTTTGTTTACAAATTTAAAAGTGCTTATGTCCAACACCTGCCCATAGTTTTTGAAAAGGATAAATATTTCAGAATTATTTCTGATAGATTTGCAGGATTTTCCCTTTTCATAAAGACTCTGAATACGTTAATAATTATAAATGAAGAAAATTTTTTTCTTATTTTACCTGTGTAATTAAAATTATTGAAAACCGGTTATGTCGCCGGTCAATTTTAAAAGCGCGCGCAATTTGGGGCGAGTTGATAGCATCTTCATACTGGTCGTCAATGACAACCAGACTGTTTCGTTTTATGTTAGTGAAAAAACTTGCAGACGGGAGCCCTTCTGAGTAGGTCACCGCTACATCGGGTAATTTGGTGTGCCAATCGAGCTCATCCGCTTGACTCCCGGAGCACCCAAAATAGTAAATGTGCTTTATCTTTTTAGTGAAATGTTGGTTTTTCACCAAGTTCAAAGCCATGGACGTTTTTCCTACACCCGAACTTCCGCTTATTATAACACTAGCGGGATGGTGGAATTTGCCACTTTTTACTAGTGATCCTTAAATAATAATAATCAAAAAAAAAATAAGCGGGAAAATCAGATTACCTGTAATATACCGCATTGCGATAGGTTTTCGATAACGAACTTGGGTCCGTGTTTTGCGTCTTTCGATTTTTCGAACTCGTCGGATTTTATGACTAAAATTCTCTTACTAAGGAGATTTAAAAATTCCTGTGTCCGATCCCCGGTGTATTTGAAATTGATTTTGTCCCCAACAGCAACCGATTTAAAATTATTTATAAATTTATGGTCAGCGTCAATTATTTTTATCTCTAAAACTTCTGCTGTCGCGTAAATAGCTTGGTTCCCGTGATAATAAGAAAAATTTTGTAGCTGCGCGGCAATTTCCATATTGTTTTCTATGATACGTAATTACGCGCGCGCTCGTTGAAACACGTGTTATTGAGCTCAATAATATTTACATAAGGAAAAAATTACGTTGGCGCGCTACTCATTTTTCACACGTAAACATAAAAACGAGAAAATGGGTATTTTAGCGCTCGTTGAGTATTCTCTTATTAAAGAGCTCTGTGAAAAAGTGAAACGGGATAACTGCAAATTTACCGGTAAGCTCAAACCGGAACCGGAAGAAGATGGCGGATCGACCGAAAAGAATTCGAAAATTAGCGCAATTAAACGATTATTATTATCCGAAAAACGAAAAAACAACGAGAAAAAAAGAATAAGAAAACGCGCCAGTAGCGCGAAAAAATCCTCGCCTCCAGGCAGATTCCAACAGGGCCCAAGTTCAGAGTCCGACTCAGAGTCCGGATCCAGCGAATTTACCGATAGCACCACAAGCAGCCAGTCCGGATCAGAATCGGGAGGAGATACAGGAGAACGAGGCGAACGAGACGAACGAGAGGAATTCGCCGAGCAGGCCACTGACAAAGGAGGAAATCCTAAATAAAATTTACACGGACCCGAATTTTCCCAGTGCGTACAGTGGTGACGTGAGACGGTTTCTACTACAAAAAGAATCCCTTTCACGTCACAAGCAAAAAATACACAATTTCAAGCGGCGCAAAGTTTTTGTTGGTGGGCCTTATACACTTCTACAGGCTGATACGATTTTCTACAGAAATTATGGCCATCACAATAAGGGCCATAAATATATTTTGGCGGTAGTTGACTGCTTTTCACGAAAAAACTGGGTACGCCCTCAAAAAACAACTACGGCAGAAGAAACGGCTAAAAATTTGGACGAGATTATCGGCTCAATGCCTTTTAAACCTACGCAATTTGCATCAGGTGGGTTTTGTGATTTTTTTCTTTTTGACATTTTTTTTCCGATTTATATCTCATATGAATATTTAAGATCAGGGGAGTGAATTCCACAGTAAACATCCTGCAATTTTCCAAATTTTGGTTGAAAAATATGGCATGGTTATGTTTACTTTGAAAGATCCCAAAAAAGCGTCCATTGTGGAACGATTTATTCGAACCTTGAAGACTCGGATCGAAAGATATTTTAGCGAACACAATACAGTAAAATGGATTGAAGTTCTACAAAAATTATCTGACGGTATAAACAATTCTGTCAATAGAAGTATTGGCATGAGTCCCAATAATGTTACGTTCGAAAATCGAGAAAAAGTTTTTCGTAAACTGTACGGCTCTTGGACGCCGCCTATTGAATGTAAATTTTCGATTGGCGATGTTGTTAGATTACCTTTGAAGAAAAACGTTTTTGACAAAGGTTATAAGCCATCTTGGACAAAAGAATTATATCGCATTTATAAAGCACAGAACGACGGCTCAGTTTGTTTTTACAAAGTTGAGAATTTAGAAGGCGAAAAAAACGATCATTTTTTCTACGAACAGGAGTTAAACTTAGTCATAAAACATGAGGTTTCTGCAGCTTAATTCTGAGATGCCACAGTGTTCGGAATCTTCAGAAAAAAATGGAATTTTATGGGAAGTGCCAAATCTTAAATTAGATACAGACGGTAAAATTGCGTTATCCAGTTTGGTTATGGACGTTAATGGCAATGATGACTCATCAATCCTGATGAAAACAAACCTGATCGAGGAAGAGATGCTTAACAGTGATGGCGTAATTATGAGTCATATAGTCAACAATGGTCACGTGATTTTTCGCGCGCCCACGCTGGAATTTTGGAAAGTTGACTCATCACGCCCACGCACAATTTTATTTACCTTTGAAGGTATCGACGCAAGCGACATAACATTTTTTCAAGTCGTAATTGCGATAGAATAAATGGCGCGGCTTGGTTTATGGTAAGACAAAAATTTATTTCATCACCGAAAAAAACTTTTTAAGCAAAACAAGATATATCCCAAAAGCCTTGCGGGGAAAAGGCGGTAAACGGCGCAAAAAAAGGAAAAGAAAAAATGGACGCCGAAAGCGTCGAAGCCATCGTTAGCGGTCTCTGTGATTTCGGTGGGATTTATCAACTTAGCCAACTTAAATATGTTAAAATATTGAGCCTCCCCGTTTCCTTAATTATTTTGGCGTACGAACACTGGCTGTCTGTTTACATTTCTTATGACACGGTTGAAATAATGGATAGCTCTGGACATTTGGGTACAGAGGGATTACACACGACTTTACGACGTTTTCTTCGAGGACATGTTTACAACAAATCTTTGATGATAACCCCAAAATTACAAAGTTCCGATTCGACTCAGTGTGGTCAATATGCTGTGTGTTTTTTGTATTACAAAATACTGACGGGGCGCTCTTTATGTGATTTTAGTAAAGTGTTTTCTAAGGACACTAAATCGAATTCGAAAATCATTCAAGAAATTTTTGACACAATTAAAGAACTTGAAAGTGATGAGTGATACAGTAGAGCTTAGCTATTTTTCTGACTGGGATTCCGAAGTTCGACTCGAAAGAGAGCGACTTATTGAAAAATATGGATATCAAAAAATCGAGATTGAAGATGGCCTTGGTGATTACCGGACGTCGGGTGGATTTGATATACATATAGTTGGTAAGTTTTATATTTTGTAAAAATATTCACGACAAGATATTAACTATTAACTGGTCAAAAAAATTTCCCAAAAATGTGACCTTGAAAACCAAATTGGCCGGTTACGTGCCATTAATCGACCAATTTGGTTTTCAAGGTTACATTTTCAAGGTCACATTTGCAGTATATATGTCAGTGGGCGTGGGGGTTAATCTGGGGATAATCCTAAAACCGCTGCCAAAAACGAGAGCAGTGACTGTTTTTAAAAAGCGTATAATAAATTGTATAATAAATTGCATTTTAGCTTTCAAAAAAGGCTGGTTTTTGGTGAAAAAATTGAGCGGCAACTTCTACCACGTACCGCTTATGGACCTCGTCAACACAGCAAAAAATAAAATACTATTCTGTGAGTTCATTATGTTATTTTCATGGCTTACACATGGGCCAATCGAGTCAACTTGGCGTGATGTCCTTGAAGGCGGTCGGGAACTTTACGAAATTTGTGGCGTGGAAATTTTGGCCACGAGCACCAGAGGGCGCTACAAAGTCAAATACGATGACGTCATCGAAATTGTACCCTTGGACGTGTTATGGTCGATGATTCATGCGAAAAGTAAACAAAGAGGTCACGAGGCATCGGCCGCCATCATTCACGTGCTGTGCAAATACTATAACTAATCACTTCATTTATGATTTTTAACAATAAAAAAGAATAAAACATTTATTTGAGATTATTGAGAATGTTCAGTTTTTCAAATAATTTTCTGAATGATGATAAGGGAATTGAAGGGGCCAAGGTTATTAAAGTAACGTCCCTTTTTAATAATAAAAATACTTTGGAATTTAACCTTGGCATGGACAAGAGGTATTTAAAATTAAGCGAGACGCAATTATCGCTTCAAATCGAAATACCGAATAATTTTTGGCTCGATAATGACTGCGTTTCAAAACTTTTTGAGCGAATTGAAATCTCGGTTAATCATGAGAACCTAAATAGAAATTCAACTGCCCTGGATTATTCAATATCCAGTTATATGCTTAACAAAGTGGCATTTGACGACTCTTATGTAGCAAGCACTATGGATACAAACGGCTGGTTTGATCCGGTTAATATCGATAGAGCCCAAATTGCCGTATACAAAACTCATTTAAAGCGCATAGAAGCTGGTGAACTATTTTATAAAGAAATTGAGGACGGCGGGGAAACTTTCATGATGCCTTGGCGGCGTTATTATTTTTCAGTACAGCTAAATCATGGTTTAAGCATGACAACGGATTGTTTACCCGCTAATACAAATGTATCAATAAGGTTACATCGAGCACCCGCGTCTTTTGCCCTATTAAAATCTTCTGATGTTATCATACTTAAGCATAAATCGAAGAATACAACACTAGATTATACATCTGTATACAACGAGGCTGTTATCCCGATTATAAACCCAGTTTTGTCCGCATATTACGCCTATTCGAGTGAACTTGAGCAATCGATGTCCCGAATGAAATCGTCAAATATCGAAATCCCATTTTTGGACTATACTACCCGGCGGACAGTTCTAGATGGTGGGTTGTCTAATTTCAATATTGAACTTTTGCAAGGCTCATTACCAAAATATATTTTATTTGGCCTATCGTCGTTGGCCCGACTGAGTGGTACTGACGACTTATCACTGACGCGATTTTTACAAGGAGACTTAACCTCATTTGATTTAGTGTTAGGTACGTGAATATTTTCGCTAAAAAAAATATAATAGTAAAATAAATTTTATGACAGATCACGAGTCCATTCCCGGCTACCCCTTAGAAGGCAACGGAAAAGCTGCTGTGGAATTTTACCAGAATTTTCTCAAGCAAACAAATAGGTAGCCTATTATTTAATTTCTCGCACCAATTTCGGTCACTTTTATTCACCGACTGAAGTGCCCGAAATCGGCATAAAGTTCATAGAGGGCACGTTTACTGTACTTTACAAAAAATATTTTAGGTACCTTAACCCGTGGGCTAGTGGTGTGATGAGCTTTCGCGACTATGTCAACAATTTCATCATGGTGGCAAATTTGGAAAAAATGAAAGTGACCAATGGAATGCTGCAACTGAGATTGAAATTTTCACAAGTACAAAATGACAAACAGGCGCTAATATGGATTCCTATTTACGAGCGGAAACTTATAATAGATCGCAACAATGACGTTATTGTTGAGTAAAATGTATTTTCTGCTCTTACTCAAACAAAGAAAAAAATAAATTTTGTCTCAGAAATGTTCTTTATTTCTAAAATTTTTCGCGTCGTTGGCGAGCAAGTGCTTTGTTGACTTTGAAAAGTTTTGCGCTTTGTAGCCCAATTTTGACTTCGTGCAGACGTACTTGCTCACGTGACTCAGCCAGTTGCCTACGAAGCTCTTTGAGTGCCTAAAGCGTGGTTAGAATATAATCCGCGCGCCAATAAAAATCTCTTTGTCTACTCACGTGCTCTTTTTCACATATTTGCGAACGATTGGAGGCGTTTTCTTCGCGTAAAAATGTAACTAGGGAACTTTAAAATATAAGTAAAAAATAAAAAAAGAAACGGTGCATACTTTAACTGTGCTATATTATTTTGATTTTTTGACATTTCCGCCATGCTTATTCGGTTCAGCGGCGATCGGTCACAAGATCTCTATAAAAGTGTAGAATATTATAAAAACTTTGTAAAAGAGAAACAAATTAGAGACTCTCTTGGCCAAGATCCTTTCAACAGATCTTTTCTCAATCGACTCAAAAATACGGTAAAAGTTGAAAAATATCTGACTTATTATGGCAGTCCGACTTTGCAAACTTTGGGGGCATTAGAAAATGATGCAAATTTACAAATATTTATTTGGACTAAAAATGGACGTCGAAACCCTCTCTATCTCTCCTGGGAAAGTTATTCTGACGAAACAAATAAGAAGTCGGCGCTGAGATTAGATCTTTTCAGCAAACAGTTCGATCAATTCAACAATCAAAATTTTGAAGAACTGGCATTAATTTTGGATGTAAATAAATTTTTGAAAAAACATAATTATGATCACACAATTACATCCAACATTCGCCCGAAAAGAAAAATGACTTTTTTCCAGGCCGTTGTAACGGAATTACACCCGAACTTAATTGGCACCCCATTTGTGAAACGCGTGGCGGAATATGAAAACCGATGGGGCAGTGATGAATTTCGCATCGAAGATGGTCAAAAATTGTATAAACTTTTCGGACTTGGTATTCAAATATGGACGACATCGAAAAAGAATCGGCAAAAATTTTCTCATAAAATTACTGATTCTTATTGGAAGAAAAAAGTAGTGCTTGAACTTGACAATTTTGAGGAACACGAAACCATTTTTATTCACCATACGGTGACGTATATATATGACGTTGGGTGCATAAACTTTTTTTCGTGTTCGAATAAGTACTGCTATTTTGGCACCAATAACAGTCAGAAATGGACTGAACACGAGCTTTACTGCCGTAATTCGACGAAAGTTTCATACAAACAAGAAAAATACAGCGAACCGAACGACGAAATCCGCCAGCAGTTGGTCGACGAGGGAATTTTGCCGAGCATGACGTTTCATAACATGATGTTTTGCTCATACGATATAGAATCCTTGATGGCGCCCTGTGAAGATTATGAGCGCACTGGCATGATTTCTGTGCACAAACTGGCAACGATTGCCGTGTCTGCCAATTTTGGGTCAAAACCTGATCAGTTTTTCTACAGACGCGATATGGACGAAGAAAGTCTCAAATTTTTAGTAAAAGAATTTTATCAGGCGCTTGTTTACCTTCGATTGGATATGGTTAAACTTTTACCGGTATCGATAACAGCTGGCCTCAAACAGTACCAAGATTTCATGAGGACTGCGGAATATAAAAATATTTCTCCCATGCGTAAAAGTGAGATGAGCAAAAAAGTTCGCCTGCTTAAAGATTTGGTATCGTTGCGTGTATACAGCTGGAATGGCGGTACGTATTTTTGTTTAGTTTGAAGAAAAAGATATTTAGCGAAACTGGCCGGTTCCAGACAAAAATTTTCTCAGTCAAACAAAATGTGCCTAAAAATTTTTTTACTGTCATAACCATTTGTATACCCACTTTTTATCAGTCCGGACATAATTGAAAAATGGCTGGTTTTGACAAAATATTTCCCAAAACGACAAAAATGTGCTTAACTGAAACGTTTTAAACAAAATTTTCGCAGTCTGGCAAAATGCGCCTAAATGCCCATTTTTAGATAAAAATATCTGTTTTAGAAAAATACGATCTGAATGTTCTCTTGGCGCCTCTGGTGGACCTATTTTCGAAGGATGACCTCTTGTTCCAAAACATGACCTGCATCAAACGTGGTTCTGGATATATGGAAATCCGATATGGAAAAATAATTTTTCGGGACTTTCTAAATTTCTCGTGCCCAATGACGTTAGGTATATTTTTATGGCTGGAAAAAAAATTGTTTTCTAACAACGTTTTTAAGACTCATTTGCTCAAAGCTGCGGGGTAACATCAATATCGAAAAGTATTTTTCCTTACGAAAAATGGCAATCTATTACTGATATCGTCCGGTCCGAAAATTTCCCGCATTATACCGATTTCAAAAGTTCGTTGGGAAAACCGCCTAGCGACGCCGCCATCGAGGAATTTTACCGGGAAGTTAATGACGGCCTGGAATCAAAGTCATTCACAACAAAAAGGTATGATTTACATGAAAAATATTTGTGTCCTATAAAAGGGCTATTTATTCAAAATTGACGCCTACGCTACATTTTTTTTGTGCGCCTACTAAAGCGTAGGTGGTTTATACAAAACAATTTTTTTGCGTAGGTTAAAAAATATATGGACTAAATTTGGCGAGCCCTAAAAATTAACAATAACACTTTTACCATTTAAACTAACAAATTAATTACGGCTAAAAATAAAACTTCATAGTGAAATTGCCAAATATTATGGACTCGACCCTGTCAAATTTGGCCAAAACTTCACGATTTCTGACGGAATGGTATCGTGCGTGTCCGATTCGAGTGAAGCTTATCTCAAAAACCACCTGCACACTTCACCGAAAAAGTATGCAATCTCAAAAAGACAATTTGACACAACATGCTTCAATATGCTGGACTATTTACGCCAGTATAACATCATTGACACTCGACTTCTCTGTGAAAGTATCGAAAAATACGCCCAGGGATTCGAATCACAGTGGGGCATTAATGTCCATGAATCAATGAGTGTGAGTTATTTAAAAAAAATTTTAACAAGGTTTAAATTATCTGACTAGTTACCCGGCGTTGCTGAGAAGTTGGCGTATAAATATTACAATCCAGAGGCTTACCCAATTTACTCCTTCTCAGAAAAATTTGCCAAGTATAATAAAGAAATCAGAAGGTAATTATAATAGAAAAAAAATTATAAGGACAATTTCATAATAAATATTTAGCCAGCTTTACGGCGGAATGTGCATGGTACTGAGGAGAATGGTCGATTTGAACCCCACCGAGCGGATTCACCCGGCTTGCGTGTACGACGCCCCCAACGGCGAACCTTTCAAAAAACTCACGTTTTGGGATTTTAATAGCCTGGTAAGCTAACTGAGAATATTTTTGTAATTGATCATAATGTTACTAATTCAGTACCCCTACGCTTTTCAACAGGCACTCCCTACTGGACCCGGCATCCTATTTGAAAAAAAAGATGATAGGTTCACGATGCACTCAATGCACGATAGCGGAAAACAGTCGTCGATGGTGGCCATTGAGTGGCTGGAATATGAAAATGCCCGATCACCTTATCCGGTTACAATTCAACATGCTCTAAACCGCGGTGAAAAACTGATTGGTGGCTATCATTTGGACGGCTATTGCGAATTGCCCCAAGAGAATGACACGCCATACACCATTGGATTCGAATATATGGGTAAGCTCACATTTTTACACTTTTGTTGGGCAGGCACTGAAATAGGTACTAGACCACAAGTCTAGTAAATTTTTACTAGACCAAAAACGAACTACAAACAAATCAAAAATATGTCAGGTTATTAAAAACATTTTTAAGGATGCAGATGGCATGAATGTCCCTATAGATGCACCAAATCGGTTCAGACAGCGGCCGAAAAAGAAATCGACTTGGTGCGCCATGTGAAATTGAAATCCTTACTGGATGAACTTCATGTGATGCGGAGCTGTGAGTGGGACCGTCTCAAACGCCACATTCCGCCATACACGTCAAAGCTATGTAAATTTATTGGGCGGCAATCTATAACAAGCGCAATGCTTCTGGACGCGGTTAAAAATGAAGAATTTTTTGGCATTTTGAAATTAAATATAAGAACGCCGCAAAAAGTCATCAACGAATATCGCCACTTGAACTTTCCCTTCATATTCAGAAAGCTGGATGTCACGGAAGAGATGTTATCTGAAAAATTGCGGGCACAAGCTTTTGAAAACCACCGCCAATTTCCGCAAACCTGCCGGACTCTCACTTGGAACGCTACCGACTTGATTGTGACGACGCCGTTATTGAGCTTTTATCTATCGCTGGGTATGGAAGTGACGGAAATACACTGGGCTATGCACTATGCGCCAACTCGACCGTTCAAGACTTTCGTTGATCAAATGGTCCAGGTCAGAATACAAAGCGTCGGAACAAATGTCCCATTAGGCGATCGCGCGAAATTTACTCTCAACTCTTGCGTGGGCAGATTTGGTCTCAATTTAACTCACCACCGAAAGACAGTTTTTGCCAAAAAAGAAAATTTACGTCGGCATATTCGAACTCCACTGCTCGAAAAAGAACGGAAGATAGTTACTGAATTCGACTGCTCGCTACATGAAGTTGTGAAGAAAAAACGCAGCGACACAGACAAAGTTCCCGTTCACGTGAGCCTATTCGTGTACCAGCTATCAAAACTGTGGTTCTTCAAATTCGTAAAAATGCTGCATGACCACTTGACGCACGGTACTTTTGTCTTATGCTACCTGGATACGGATAGTCTTTTGGTCGGCTTATGCAGAGACACAATTGAAGAACTGGTTCGTGACGACATGCGGGACTCTTGGGAAATACAAAAGAAAATTTGGTTTGCGGATGATAGCCCAAAAGGACAAAAAACTCCGGGCTTTTTAAAAAAAGAATTTGAGAGCACTACGGGAGTGTTTATCGGACTGTCTAGCAAATGCTATTTCATGAACGACGGGGAAAGTATAAAGCGCTCTCACAAAGGAACGCCGAAATCAATCGGACTGAAGCGAATCGATTATGAAGCCGCTTTATTTGAGAATCAAATAAAGAAAGCTTCATTTAATCGAATAGCAGTTGACAACCGTCTTGGCAGTTGCACTACGCGTGCGACTGTCAAGAAGGCTGTTAACCCAGTTTATGTTAAAATGCGCGTAGAAAATGACCTTGTCACTGTGACCCCATTTACTGTCAATGGAGAATACATTTAAGTAAATTTATTAGCTTATATTTGTAATTATTTCAGAATGAGTTTCTTTATTCATGAAATTGAAAACTTGAAAAAGCTCTTTCCGGTAGAAAAGGCAACCATTGAAAAAGATTTTGAGGATTTTGAAGTTGAAGCTATGAATAACATGGGGTTATTGAAAAATCAATCGCACCTTTACTTAGGTACAGTTTTTTTTTCACGAACCCATCTTTGAACTTGAAATTTATTTTGTTCTAGATACACAAATTCGTTTTTTCCCTGCGAACTCAAAAGCACCAAATATGCCCCGTGCTCATTCCGCCTACATAACAGTATACTATGGAGGCGAAAAAATGATTTCCGACGTGCTGTCGGACATAATTGACGCCTTATCGCCAAATTACAAAATTTTTATCGGTTTGTCAAAAAAAAAATATCACTAGAAGATTTTAAAAATAAACTCGATTAGATGCTTGGTTTCTGTCCACAACCAAGATAGTCGTGGATGACTCGAACGCCCTGAGATTAATTTATCCTAATTCCTGGGTACGTGTGTTTTTAACTGAACTTATAAATGTTCACTTGATAACGACACAACATTTTTCGTTGTGTAGTTATCAAGTCGTATAATATAAAGTAGAGTAGAAACTTAAGATATTTTTAAGGGTGGAATAAATGAAACTATCGACATTGTCGACGAAGACGATGTCCATAATTTGAAAGCTGAAATTTCCGACTCGCTGTTAAGGTGGGTTTTAAATTCTGAGGCAAAAAAAAACTGTTTCTTTATTTAGCGACAAATTAGTCGAGAGCCATGATTTAAACAGAAGAAATTTCTCCAAAAGCGGTGTTCGGGTTCACAAAATTGTCGCCCTTCAAATACTGGTAAAGAAAATGCCATATCATTGGGAAAATTAACTATTTTTATTGAAAAATACATCACAATATAAATAGCACAAAAATAAAAAAAATATCTTTGACCTGCTCGTTGTCATCACTTTCTTTTTGGTAGCATGAATAACATCGGCATCCATCACTTTGATGAAACTTTTAATAAAAAAATCGAGACAATTCGCTCTCGCATACTATACATATGCATACTATACGTAAATACTATATATATGTATATATACATAATATACTTGATACCATACATACATATTATTGATACATAAAAATACATTTTTTATACATTTAAAATACATATATTCATAAAAAATAATAACGTTCTACAATACTTCGCAGAGGTCGACCGGACGAACCATTCCCTATGGGATACGTTTGTTGTCCGAACTTCCCATGAGTCGCACTTCAACCGTCATTATTTATTGGGAATACATGTATTTCATGCATAATAATAATAATAAACGCTGCCATATCACCGATGGGTCGACCTTACTAACCATAACAGGAGGGCATAGTAGCGGCCATTATGGAATATTTTACGGTAAGACTTCCTGTCGGAAATATTTTGACGATTATTATTAAATTTCCATTATTCCTACATAAAAACATAGATTCATAAAAAACTGTATACATGATTTCCCAGAGGTCGACCGAGGTCACAATGTTCCCCAGAGGGCGACCGAGGTCACATGTATTTAATGTATGAATTACATACGTAAATACAGTTAGTANATGATATGGAAACACTGATATTTTCGATTGTGACGATTTTATTAAAAATATACGTTTATTTTCGGTCTCATGTGGTAAAGGGTAAAGTAACGAATAAAGATCAGAATAAAATAAAATCAGAAATTGGGTGCAAATGGCACCTCGAGTGTGCGTTTCGCGTCAGTTGTCGCAGTCAGCGCGGCATTTTGGGTCATGCCAATAGTACGGGTTTTCGGTTGGGTAAACAATTCGCACAGCTTGATTGATAAAAATAAACAAAACGGATAAAGATTGATGACAGATGATTTCTATTGTATGCGTCTAAAACGCAACGTTCTGGGAAACTAGGTCGATAAACAAAAATAGTCGATTTTGACTATAGACAAATGACTCGTAAAGTCCGAGTATTATGCGCATTTTAAAATTAGAAAACGTGTAAAATAAGATAAGTAAGATTATATACAAAAGTGTAGGTTCGTTTGTATCGTTTAGCTTGTGTGTGTGAATCCATAATCGGGCACGATTGGGATTAGTCGGGTGAAGGTTCACTTTCGGGTGAAGGTCGAGTGAAGGTTCGGGTGAAGGTTTGAGTTAAGGTCGGGAAAGGTTCGGGTGAAGGTCGGGTGAAGGTTAACTTTTTAGGTGAAGGTCGGGTGAAGGTTTGGTGTAAGTCCGCTGTATGATTAACTTCGGGTAACGGTTCACTTTTTGGGTGAAGGTTCACTTTTTGGGTGAAGGTTCACTTTTTGGGTGAAGGTCGGGTGAAGGTTGAGTCTAAGTTTACTTGTAGGATTAACTTCGGGTGTAGGTTCACTTTTTGGGTGAATGTTCACTTTTTGGGTGAAGGTGGGTGAAGGTTGAGTATTTATAATTTTTCTTTTTGCTCCGTGTGTACTCCTATTCTTATCACTGTTGTCAGTCCCGGGCTTCGATTAGATATGTGTTTCTTCGGTTCGGGAATCCTCAAGTTGGAGTTCGGGTGCAATGATTCCAGGGCGTTGTGACTTTTCCAATGCCATCTGTTTTATCTTCTTATAACATAACAAGATGAGCAATAACACAACAAAAGATATTGCTCCAAATATGAGAAATGGTGCAATAATTGGTAAAAGGACTGCTGTAAAGAACTCAGACACTTTATCTTCAATTTGCGCTGGTAGACCCTTGAGTGCAGTACCGATTTTCTGTTTGAAGTAAGTAATTGTTGAATTCGTTTGTTGTACTTTTTCGGATAGAGCGTTTGTAGTTTCATTAAGTTTTTCTTCTGTGGCATGTGATTGTTCTTCGATGAGTTTTAATTTCTCATTAGAAGTTTTGATATCGTGAACTTCTATTGTTTTGCTGTAGATGACTTGTTTTTGAATACGAAGTTTGATTATTTTGGCTATGGGTGGTACCAATAGCTGTGGAGCGACGTGTTTGTGTGCCGATTGATGACAAAAAATTGTTCCAGGCGTTTCTGTCCGATTGATGACGTCAAATTCTTCCAGTAGCCGAGTGTTGTGCATATGGCGGTTCACTCCCATATCGTAATGAATTATTAAAGGCGACGGGACAGACACGACCATAAATGATTCTGCAATTTCTCCGACACATGTTGCTTGAGTTCTTGTTTCTTTAAAGATGCAAGTGGATGATAATGTCCCATTGAATATACTTTCCAAACATTCAGAATACGTTGAGATAGCATTGGTCGGGCATATTGTGGCTGTCGAGAGATTTTTGCACTTAGATTTATCTAAGGGGTGGATCACATTTGCTTTAGTGAGAACTGCGTTGGTTGGTAACATCACAGATTTCATCGTGTCTAAATTGGTGAAGCGACCCAAATTGTAAACTTTTATTTCGCTCAAAGCTTTTTCGTGCAAAATCGGAATGTCAACGTCGAAAGAGTAGACTATGTTGCGGATAGTTGTGTTGAGTGCGTCAATATATTCCAAGCCAATTCCATTAAACACTAAGCTAGTGTCCCATCGAGTGCTATAGAACGCTAAGTCTGTACAATAACGCATTTCTCGTTCGCTAATTGCTGTTTGTAAGGATAAACACTTGGCTCTTATTGCCAATAAAAAGATCTTCTTCAGAGGAAGTCGGTGATTTTGTAGGGTCAAGCAATTTGATTTAAATTTGTCCATTTCGGCCGAGTTTAAGCGGGATATGTGAAGTGTATTAGCGACGTCGAATCGGGTGTCCAAAATACCAGCTTGAACAAGGCCTGCTTCGTATTGGGCTTCAAATGGCAGGTCACGGTCTCCAGCTAAGACCATAGAGGGTTGAATTCGAAGTTGGTGGGCAATTTGTGCAATATTTTTTTCGTTTACGTTGATCACTTCAGATAACTTCAAAATAGCTGCTTTCTGTTGTTTTTGTTGCTGTGTTAAGACATCCATTTCGGCCTGAACTGCGGCTTGGCCACCAAAATAGCCGACCACTGCGGTTCCAATTGAGACTGCGGCGCCTACAAGAACAAGCGTAGCACCACCATCTCGTTTCATGATACGATGATGTTTATGTGATTCGTGTGTTTCTTGAGAATCGCGGCGAACTCTTTTGGTGTTTTCGACAAGTGTCAATTTACCGGGTCGTTTAACATTTCCTATTGGTGCGGTTGTTTTTTCGCCGTATCGGTTGGTATCTAGTATGGCTTTATGCTTCTGATGAAATTCCAGTCCAAGAAAATCCAAAACAGATTTATCGAAATCGTCGAATAAATATTCGCATAGTGGACGGTTGTTGACAACAAGTTTTTCGTTACAGGCCTCGTATTTTGTGAAATCGAGAAGTATTCGCGGCGTTGGCAATATCAGGTTTATGGTTACGCGGGGTTGATCAATGAAGAAGTTGATTTGGTCTCCGGAGTTGACAAATGCAGTTCCAGTTTCTTTACGGATTTTAACTGTGTTGCAGTAAACACCGACAACGAAAACAACGAAAAATTTTCCCATTCTAAATTAAATTAGAGTCATTTTCAAATTTCGAAAAACTATCTGTATTGGGTTTAAAAAGTAAACTGCCAGTTTCAGAGAGTGGGTGTTTAGGGAATATTTTTCTCATTTCGGTATTTATGTGATTAGCCAAATCCTGTTTTTTGGTTAATCGTAATGAAAATCCGAAGGGTTTGGAGAGCTTGTGAAGATGTACGAGTGCCATTAATTCGTTTTTCGATAAATCTTCTAGTGTTTTTTCTCGTCGGACATTGAAGGTTGTCTTGAAAATCAACACGCCATTTTGAGATCGTTTGAAATTGGGAAATTTTAGTCGAAAGTGGTCGTCAATTGCTTTCCGGAGCTCTGGACAGGTGCCAATTGTCGGCAGCTTATTATGAGTAGCAAGTGCTACAAGTTCTTCCTTGGCAAATTCGGTCAATAGAAGCTCGAAATTAGTGGCGGTACTTTTAGCTTTGGTACTTGTTGTGAGTTCGTCGATTGTGAGAGGTCCCGGATCTGTATTTGTATTTGAAATTGCCATATTTGGTGTTGTGCTGGAAGTCGGTGACGTCGAGTGTATATTAGGTGAAACTTCACTATCGGGTGAAGATCGGGTAGAGATGGGTGAAGGTTCACTTTCGGGTGAAGGTTCGGTGAAGCTGGGTGCAGGTTCACTTTCGGGTAAAGGTCGAGTGGAGGTGGGTGAAGGTTCACTTTCGGGTGAAGGTTGGGTGAAGGTGAATGAAGATTCACTTTCGGGTGAAAGTTCACTTTCGGGTGTAGGTTCACTTTCGGGTGAAGGTTCACTTTCGGGTGGAGGTTCACTTTCGGGTGAAGGTTGAGTAAAGGTTGGTGAAGGTTCCTTATCCTTTTTTGTTCTGCTTCTAAGGGAATAAAAGCAATTCCAATTTTTCTGCTTACTGTTTGTTGGTGGATAATTTGGTGTCTTAGTATTTCGTGCTGTTTCTACAAGATTATGGTTTTCAGCGTCTATTTTTGTCGTGTTGTGCGTGTCTGCACGTGTTCTTGTATTTTCATCTGTATTATCATTGTTTACGACGTCAGAGTTCGGTTCTTCGCGCTGAGTGTATTTTTTGAGTTGTGTGGCGTGTCGTACGTAATTCGAACCAGTTTGCACGTCCAACAAAACATAAGATAATCCGTTCGATCGACGTGTTTGTATTCTGTATGGTCCAAGATAGCGCGGGAATTTTTTCGTCATATTCTTAGCCAAAACTTGGTCGCCTACTGCAAATGGCACGAAGTTGTCGTTTGCAAATTTTTGCACACGTTTTTCCTTTTCCTGTTCGATATTCTGTCTGACAATTCTGTTCTGCTGTTGGACGTCAGTTTGTTCATCGGGGGAGTGTTCCAGTATATCGTGAACATTATGTCCAGGATGTCCAGTTTCAATTCCGAACGGCGAAACGTCAGTTACACAGTTTATGGAACTGTTAATAGAATGTGTAATTTCGTCTAATCGATCATCCCAGGTGTCTTCATCTCCGGCTGCAAATAACCGATTTTTGATTGTTTGATTTAACCTCTCCACGCCGCCGTTGGTTGCTGGGTGGTATGGAGAACTCGTTGTGTGATCGATATTGTATAAAATACAAAAATGAGCCAGTGCGGAAAATTCCAACCCATTATCGGTGAGTATCTTTCTTGGCATTTTAGGGTTGAGTAGAAGGGCTTGTCGAATTGACCGACTGACTACCTCGCTTGATTTGGTTTGTAACGGCTTCGTATACGCTTTTTTGCTGAAAAGGTCAAAACCTGTCAAAATGTAGCGGTTGCTGTTGTTTGTTATTGGTAGGGGTCCGATAAGGTCCCACGAAATCATTTCCCACGGACCTCTTAACTTTTCGCTGTGTCCAAGTGGAGGAGTTTTCGGCTTAAGATTCGGTTTTGTTATCTGACAATTATGGCAGCTTTTGATGAACGCTTTGACATCTAGCGTTAATCCGGGCCAGAAGTAATTTCGAACCAATTGCTCAACTGTTTGTTTTTCGCCCAAATGTCCATTTTTATCATGAAATGCTTCCAATATGTCTTTTTTAATGGCTTGCGGTGGAATAGTTCGAATTTTGTTATCATCTTTTAGCAATAATTCGCCGGCACTACCAAAAATTAATTGTTTTTTTCGTTCGAAATACGGGCGAATTTCATTGGTAAAATTGCGCGGCCATCTATCATTTGTTGCAAATCGACGAACATCTGCAAGTATTTCGTCGTTGTCTTGCAATGTTTTTAAATCTGATTTTGTAATTATCAGAGAATTAAGCTCTGGAAAATTGCGCGATAAACAATCTGTAATATACATTGATTTGGATGGTTTTCTTTGTATATGGATGTCATACTCGCTTATTTCGGATAGCCATTGAGATATTTTCAATCGACTGCTTCTTATTTTATGAGCCCAAGCGAGGCAAGCATTGTCAGTTATCCATGTAAAACGTCTGCCCAAAAGGAAGTGGGACCATTTTCGTAATGCTTCTCGACCAGCCAACAGTTCTTTCTCCATTGTTCCATAATTTTTCTGTGCCGGGTCGAACATTTTAGAGGCGTATTCAATTGGTCGAAGACACTTCCGAGAGTGTATATGTGTAGTACTATTTGGGCCCATGTAACTGCACGTATATTGACAGGCGCCATACCCAACATTTGATGAGTCCGTTTCTAGAACAAATGTGCTTTCGTGTGGTGACGGAATTTTCAAATTCAGCGCTTGATTACATATGTCGTTTTTTAATTGAGCGAGAGCTTCGGCTGCTTGTTTAGTCCATTTGAAACTCTTTCGGTAGGCGTCCGTGATATGTGCTGCTTTTTGTGCGAAATTTGGAATGAAACTTCTGTGGTAATTGAGTAGGCCAAACACTTGTTGCGCTTCTTGTTTTGAAGATGGTGTTCGTAGTTCTTGGACACACTTAACTTTATCTGGATTTGGTTGCTTGGTGCCGTTGGATATGATATAGCCACAAAATTTGACTTTATTTGTGACCAGCTCCGTTTTTCGTGCTCTTATTTTTAGATTGTACTGATCCAAGATGCTCAGAGCCTTATCCAGTTGTTTAATGTTCTCGTCTTCTGTTTGAGTGTGCACCAACAAGTCGTCTAAGTATATGACTAGTGTCTCATGTGGCATTATGCGGAACACTTTATCCATGAGGCGTTGGAAACATGCAGGTGCGTTTTTTCCTCCCATAGGCATGTGATTCCAAGTAAATTGTCCATATTCGGTGGTTATGGCCAATTTTTCCTGCGCTCTTGTAGAACATTTTATTTGGTGAAATCCGGTGTAGAGGTCAGCTGCTGAGAAGAATTTTGATGTGCTCAAACATTCGACAAGTTCGTCTATTCGAGGCAGCGGGTAATTATCGGATATTGTAACGTTGTTCAATTTTCGATAGTCGCAAACTAAACGCCAAGAACCGTTTGGTTTTTTCACTAAAAGCACGGGTGCGGCGTATGGACTTGAACAAGGACGCATCAGTCCATTCTATACGTTTGTATCGATAATCTTCTTAAGGGCATCTCTTTGGTAATACGGGCACCGGTATCGTTGCTGCGCAACTGGTGCAGTGTTGCCCGTATCAATGTCGTACTCCACTTCATCTGTTGTTCCCAGTGGTTCGTCATCTATTGCAAAAGCATTTAGATGTTTTCGAATTAACGAGTGCACTTTTCGAATGGTAGTTTCATTGGTTGAGCCGATATTTATTTCTTTTATGACCTGATTATATTTTGACATTTGTCTTTGATCTAAACTCTCCGGCATAGTGCATGTTTCGTTTGTTTGCGTGAGAGAGTTCAAATTTGCGGTTTCTGGATTTGAACGGGATTCGTCCTCTTTGATTTCCACTTCGTGTACATTAAGAAGTCTTTGGTTGGGCTTAACATTCACCGCCGTATCATTGATATTGCAAATACGTATAATGCAAAACGGCTCAGATGGTGTTAGTATGGTAACCGATTTACCAACTAAAATACCTCTTGGCATCTCGTGGGCAATCAATCCGTCGGTAGCGTAATATCCAGTAGCATCAAGAGGGTATTTTGATTGCAGTTGGATAAATTTTTCGGATTTTGGGGGAATTGTGAATGGTTCGCTTGCTTCTAATTGAACCGGTTGACGATTTTTTTGTTTTTGTTTCTCCAATAATCTTAGATTGTTTGTTTCCAATCGCAAGTCGGTATCGAGAATAAGCGGTTCACATTTGTCGGATTGTTGTATGCAGTTTTCTGCCAGATCAATTTTGACGCCATTTTCGCGAATAGCTGATGTGCCGATGATGGTTTTGCAATTATTTTTTGTGACGTAAAAATAACATCGTTTAAGCAGAATTTGACCAATTGATATATCTGCTTGAAAGGTCCCCAAAATTTCGATGACGTTGTTTGTGTACGATGTAATCGAATACGGCGCTGGGGCTAAGTTGTTGGCTATTTCACTTGGAATGTTGTTCATGCTTATTGCATTTACTTGACTTCCAGTGTCAAGTAATGCCGTCAACGATTTTCCCAAAACTTCAATTTGAACATTCGCTTTTGGGCCACAATGAGGATTCGTGTGATTTATATTGTGTAAACAGCCTTGTTGTGTTGTTTTAGCGTCGTTTTGAGGCACTGACTGAAGCCAGCAGACGTCGGATGATGTCGGGTTTAGTTGAGCTGGGAGTGGGTAAACGTTCACTTTCGAGTGAAGGTTGGGTGAAGGTGAGTGAAGGTTCCCTGTTTGGTTAAGTGAAGGTGAGTGAAGGTTCACTTTTGGGTGAAGGTCGGGTGAAGGTGAGTCAAGGTTCACTTTTTGGTTGAGTGAAAGTGAGTGAAGGTTCACTTTTGGGTGAAGGTCGGGTGAAGGTGAGTCAATGTTCACTTTTCGGTTGAGTGGAGGTGAGTGAAGGTTCACTTTTGGGTGAAGGTTGGGTGAAGGTGAGTCAAGGTTCACTTTTTGGTTAAGTGAAATTAGAGTTGCCGATGTTTCATTTTCGGATGGATGTTCATTTCTTCTTGTCACAATATTATTGATACGTGTATGTTGATTTTGCTTCCTTGGTTGATGATAGTTTGTTTTTTCTATCGCTATTTTCTGTTTCGTTCGTGATTGGTTTCTATTTCTTTGAGGGTTCATTTTATGAGTTGAAATCGGTTGTGGGTGCTGTTTTTCTTCGCTTCGGACTGTGGTTGCAGTACTGTATATAGATGATGCTGTCGATAGTCGTTTCTGACGATGCTGTCGGTTATTTACAAGTGATTGTCGGTTGATTGATTTTCGGTTGTTGATTGAATTTTTCTGCGATTGTATATTTACAAATGGTTTTCGGTAATTGGTTGAGTTTTTCTGCGATTGTTTACCAGCTGATGAAGCCGGCAAGATTTTAGAGCGCAAAATCTTGCCACTTAATAGTTTTTTGCGAATTTATTTGGTGTGTTCTGAAGATTGCTTTCACGATTTGGGCAAGCCGGTTTGATATGTCCAATTTTCTGACAAATGTTACACTGCAAATTTGTACCTCGACAATTCTCGGTTCGATGCCCCAGAACTCCACACTTGCGACAACAAAAAGGTGCTCCGTAGCGGTTAATCTCCCAATGAGATGGTATTTGTCGTGTATTTCTGTTTTCGGCGTTTACTGGCGTTTTTTGTATGGTCCTGCGATTATTGACTTTGACTTGGTTCAGACTTGGTTCAATCATAGTCATATTTCTCTCGTCTTCACAGTTCTGCATAAAAACTGACATCATATTTTTCATCTCTTGCTGAAGCCCATCAATTTTTTCGTGTAACTCTTTGTTTTGGTCACGGAGTTCAGACATTTTCGCCAGTGCTTGCGAACTTTCCATTTGGTTAATTCTGACTGATTTCTTGTACTTTTTCATTTTGTCGAGAAACTCGGCTACTTTGTCAGTCGGTTGTTCTGCTTTGTCGTGCTCGTGTAAAAAGGTTTTAATATTCGGCGTCAAGCTTTTTCGAAAAGCATTGTTTAGTAGAAATTCTCGAATGTCCTGTTTGTCAGAGGCAAGTGCAGCCATACGAGTAAGGCGCTTGTGAAATCGACAAAATTTTTCTTCGGCGTCGTAATCTCGTGTAGCTTCAGACAATTTTTTCTCTGCTTGTGTAGCTTTTTGTTTTGTCGTTTGGGTTCCAATGATATCTTCGACCAGTTTCCATAAGTCTTCGTATGTTTTCTCATGTCGCATTTCTTCCAAATATTTCCGAATAAAATCCGATGATATCGCGGACATCAAAATATCTCTTTTTCCGTCTAATTGGAATTGTTTGACATTACTTTCACCTTTTGTTGCGGCGTCAGTTAGGACATCGTACCTCTTTATGTTTTTTTCAATTTCTTCTTTGATGTTTTCTAGCTCGGCGGGTCGTGTTTGACTTGATATAAGTTTTTGTGTGAATTCGTAATTAATTTTCGCTTGTTGAATAGCCGCCGCCGGATGGATTTCCATGAGAATTTTTTCGCTTATTTTATCGGCCATTTTCTCTTTTGTTTCGTTTTTTTTTCTTTTTTTTTTTCAATTTATCTCTTTTTTTTTTTTTGTTTTACCGTGGTCACCAATGATATGGAAACACTGATATTTTCGATTGTGACGATTTTATTAAAAATATACGTTTATTTTCGGTCTCATGTGGTAAAGGGTAAAGTAACGAATAAAGATCAGAATAAAATAAAATCAGAAATTGGGTGCAAATGGCACCTCGAGTGTGCGTTTCGCGTCAGTTGTCGCAGTCAGCGCGGCATTTTGGGTCATGCCAATAGTACGGGTTTTCGGTTGGGTANGTCATTTTTGGTGAAATCGTCATTTTTGGTCAAATTGTCATTTTTGGTCTGATATGGAAACACTGATTTTTTCAATTTGTGACAATTTTATTAAAAATATACGTTTATTTTCGGTCTCATGTGGTAAAGGGTAAAGTAACGAATAAAAATCAGAATAAAATCAAATCAGAAATTGGGTACAAATGGCACCTCAAGTGTGCGTTTCGCGTCAGTTGTCGCAGTCAGCGCGGCATTTTGGGTCATGCCAATAGTACGGATTTTCGGTTGGGTAAACAATTTGCACAGTTAGATTGATAAAAATAAACAATACGGATAAAAGTTGATGACAGATGATTGATTTCTTTTTTATGCGTCTAAAGCGCAACGTTCCGAGAAACTAGGTCGATAAACAAAAATAGTCGATTTGAATTATAAACAAATGACTCGAAAAGTCCGAGTATTATTCACATTTCAAAATTAGAAAACGTTTTTCTATTTTTTCATTCGATTGGGTTTAGTCGGCTGAAGTCGGGTGAAGGTTCACTTTTGGGTGAAGGTCGAGTGAAGGTTCGGGCGAATGTTCACTTTTGGGTGAAAGTCGGGTGAAGGTTCACTTTTGGGTGAAGGTCGGGTGAAGGTCGAGGGAAGGTTGTTGAGGGTTCATTTTTGGGTGAAGGTTCACTTATTGGGTGAAGGTTCACTTTTTGGGTGAAGGTTGATGAAGGCGGGTAAATATTGATTTATTTTGTTTTTCTCCGTGTGTACTCCTATTCTTATCACTGTTGTCAGTCCCGGGCTTCAATTAAATGTGTGTTTCTTCTGTGCGGGAATCCTCAAGTTGGAGTTCGGGTGCAATGATTCCAGGGCGTTGCGACTTTTCCAATGCCATCTGTTTTATCTTTTTATAACACAACAAGA